>VDFB02168118.1:201790732-201853120 GCA_007258455.2 Sequoia sempervirens | reverse complement strand
TATAAACATGTTGAGGTATTTTAAGGAGTAGGGGAGGTTGTTTGCACTTTTTGGGGTGATGGCCTAGTTGAAAATTATGCATGTTTTTAAGCCAAAATGATGGCTAAGAGATGGCATATGATGAAATTGAATTGTTGGAGGTTGGGAGAAGGTTTATGAAGCATGTGAAGACCTTATGAAAGGTGTTTTAAGTGCTGGTAGAGTTTGGGAAGGTTTTGGAATAGGTTTCCAATAAACCCTCATTGGATTAAGCCTAGGTTAGGCAAAAGTGAGATTTTGTTGTTGGGAATGTATGGATCATTTTTGGTGAGAAAAAACCTTTTATTCAGTCCATTTGACATTTGATGAGAGCTTTGGACTTGGTTTGGAAGATTGGTAGATTGATTTCCTCATACTTGCTTTGTAAAGTTGGCCTAATTGGCCTATTAGGACAATGTTGAAGCCATGTTTTGGAGACGTTGGTCCAAAGTGACCTATAGATTTTTTGTGATATGTTTTGAAGGAGGATAAAGGGTATCTAAAAACCTAAAAAAAATTGTGGTTTTGAGTAGGATTTGTGGAGACATGCCCTGGTTTCAATGTTTGGAGACCTACAAGGAAGACTAGGTGAGTTGGTGGAGTTATGTCAAGACAGGGTTCTAAGGTTTGCAGGATTGTTTGAATTGGTTCAAATTGTGATTGAAAACAAGTTGTCTCCCTACTCTACATCAAAGTGATAAACTACCAAAGCAATTCACCTAGTGTTGATTCTGAAAGAAATGAAAGGACTGATGGAAAATATATTGCAATACCTCCATGATGCCACTGGAATGGAAGATTTTTGACAAACTAAAAAAGAGATATCACCTTCCAAGTACAAACTAGGGTTTTCACTTCGACTGGCTGAAACTTTTGTGGTAGTTGAGTCCTAAAAATTAGAATGCACCACTAGAAAGTAGACTTCACCACCTTTTCAATGATATCTCATTCGCTAGATTTCAATATCGTATGCAAAAGATATGGCCTTCAGAAGATTATTGTTGGAATAATTCTACTCAAGCTAACTAGGGGGAAAAAAAATCCCTAGGGGTTAAAAAAGTTCATCCCTTGGTCACTAATGTGACTGCAGGGCGTACAGGTAGAAAAAATGTATCCCCAAATCGGGTGGCATCAGAGCAGAGCTATGAGGCGGTGGTAGTAGGTTGCATGGCCAAGATGGTGGTGCCACTCTTGATTAAGTGAAGCCCTTGGTCTTCTACAAAACCACAGGTCAAGGTTGGGGGGTCGTCAGTTGGGAGTTCTCGGTGTCGGACGAGACACCAGAAACAAACATGGAATCTGCGACAGTGAATGGTGGCTGGGTCGGATGTGACGGGCGTCGACCACAAGCTTTTTCTATAGACTACTGATTTAATAGCCAACACCAAAATTCAAATATTTCCAATTGGCAATTTGAATTTTAATAATGTCGATAAATAACAATATAAAATCTACAAAAAAGTGAAATACAAATGCCAACAAGAGAATTTAAACTATAGTCTATGGTTAAAAAATTCAAAACCCTTGGATGTCGACTGTGCATTAAATTAAATTGTAGGTTGAAGCCACAGATCTTTAATTTTTCCTAGAACTTTAGAGAATATAGCCCATATTGAGAAATAAAAAATGCCTGATCACTTAAAAAAAAAATTCCATGTAAGAGGTCTAAAAGGGGGATTTTTTTTTGCAAATTTGTACAGATTGTACAAAAAAATGCAAACCCTAGATAATACCTCAAATGACTCTCAGTGGAAATATCTCTGATTTTGGTGAATGGGTAGTTGATCTATAGGTTTTGAAGCCTTTTGAGCATAATGGAGAGGTCATAGAGAGCCTGATTTACACCAGAAAATAACTTGGTTCCCAGGTAGAACCAACTAGCCTGCAAGAAAAACACTCAAGCCTACAAAGAATCTCACAAGAAAACTTCCTTGATCCTGGGATGAAGTTTTACTAGAAAAACTCTGATACCATGTTGAAATGATGGAGTCATAGTGTCCCTAATGAAGCTATATTATTCAATGGAGGACCTTTGCCAGGAAAAAATATTCAGCCACACAGAAAGTGTTGAAACAATGGCATGCAAATAGAGATTCTATTATGAGATATGAGATATGTTACAAGAGTACATATGCCTAATTAAATAGGAAAGAAAGAAACCTAGAATGAATAAGATGTTTCCAAGTGTCTTTTACACTACATGTGACAACATGAAAACCCTAACTAACTACCTAGGGAATGATAAAGTGATTGAGATAAGTTCTAGAAATGACAACTCATCTTCTAGAAGGAATCTTATCTCCTACAAACATGGAAAGGGGAATGACCCCATTATTTATGATTTTCTAATGATGCAACCTAGGACTAAATTAATTAAATAAAAGAGCTAAGTTAACTTATGCTAGTGTAATAAATAATTAATTAAAGTAACATTTTTTGTGTCGTTGATTATGAAAGGAAGAATGCATGTGGCTTGATATAGTTCCATCTCTACTTTTCATTTGTCATTGATGCGGTCTAGATTTTGAAACATAAATCAGTGACGTGCAATGTAAGGTGAAGATTTCCAAAGATAACCATCAATCCAGTGGTTGAGATGTCATCACGCCAGTGCTCTCATCACTAATTAAACTCTGAAAAGGTTGGGAAAATATGGGATGGGCGATGGGATGTTTTAGGGAATATTCTCTTCAATGTTGGCTCTTTTTATTTTTCCAATGTAAATGTAAGGGATGGACTAGGATGGTGATACATGATGATTGTCAGAGTAAATATAAATAATGCCCCACTTTAGTGAGAGGATGAACTTGCTTCAAACTCACACTAAAGTATCCAACCATGCAATCAAGAGGGGTTCAAATGTACAAATCCTAGTAAGATAGGATGACAATAATCAAGAGGGTGGCCAAGCCCCTAAGATCAAGATCTTATGGAAAACCAACATAGTCACAAATGAACACGATTACAAATAATATATGAAGCCATAACTAGATCGCAAACATACATGATCAAAGAGAAGGAAAAAAGAAAAAAGAAAAAAAGAAAAAGAAAAGCTACAATGGATCGAACTTCGACTCATCATCCAATGTGGTGGACCAAGTCTAGGATGTTTATCCAAAAAGGTTTACAAGTGGAACACACTGTCCACTATGCAAACAAAATGCACACTCATAAGGGCTAGTGAAACTAGATGTCCACTAGGTGATCCCCAAGGGACCATATCAAAGCCATACCTCCATGAATTTAATAAGGTACATAAATTCATTCTCACAAGGGCTAGTGAAGCTAAGTGTTCACTAGGTGAGCCCCAGGGGACCATATCAAAGCCATACCTCCATGAATTTAATAAGGTACAAAAATGCAACAAGAAAGAGGGATACTCAAAGGGATTTGGCTTAGTTCATGTGAGGTATTACTCTTAGGGGAAATAGTTCCTAATGTCTCCAAGAGATGACCAATCAAAGAATAAAAGATTCACCACTTAAGGGATGCAGTGTCTGACATCACCACTAAGGGGAATATAATATGCTAAGATAGATCACACTCTTGAAGGAAATTACTCCCAATGTCACCACAAAGAGGAAAACACATCATGTGAAATAAGAAAGTCGCATCAAAGAACACTAAAAAGGAAAAATGCAATCAAAATAACTTCAATGTATGCCCCCACTTTAAAGAAATTGCTAACACCATGTTGTGAGAAATTACTTTAAAGTAGCCAAAATATAAAAAAGGAAAAGAGGGTTGCCCCCCATAACACATAAGGGATCTATGGATTTGGGGTCAATATCTATCTATGCTACAATATTATGAAAGAGCTCAGAACTATCATCATTCCCCAAATACACATAGAATTGAAAGAAAGACACAAAGAGATTGAAGAAAAAGAAAAAGAAAGCATTTTTGGTCAACATGGAAGAGACATAAGGTGTCTCAACGCCTTGCATCATCCCTAAAAGGAAAACATAAGACAAAAGGAAAATGAAAGGAAAATAAAAGATAATGAAAAATCTTTTGGGTCAACATGAAGGAGACATGAATGTTTTGATGCCTTGCATCATCCCCAAAAGGAAAACACAAGACAAAAAATGAAAATGAAGGGAAAAAAAAATAATGAAAAAGGAAAAAGTATAAAACATATAGAAGAATGAAGGTACAAATAGATGAATGCACATAGAGAGAGAAACATCAAACAAAACATCACAGGGGATCACATTATGCACATACAAACAAACAAAAAGAAAATGTAAAATACTATTAAGGCATAGGTGAGTCAATCTAAAGTAAGTTATCTTCCTCCCAATCTCAGACTGTATAAGAGAAAGGTAGATAACGAACCTAAGGGACAATAAAAAATTCCTTACTAGAACAAGGACATCTACTTCTTGTCCCCACTGAGTGCAAGATAAGAATGGGCTGAGGAAGGTGATGAGAAGGATCATGTAATAGTGAGAATAAAATATTCTACAAATATTACATGATAAGGGCTCCTACATTAAGGGATTATTTCTATAATGTCAATCCTTTTAAATTCTTGTTTGAAGATGCGACATGCATCGGTACTGTGACAAAAAATTCTATGATATTTGCAATAAGATGTGTTTTTTTTCTTAAGATTTGGAAATCAATTTTCAGGCATGGGTGGTAATGTAATAAGTCCTTGACTTAAAAGGATATGTAAGGTTCACTCGATTGAAGATGGTAGAAAAGGGTATTGAGGTTTCTTTATTCTATGAGACATTTATCTCTGACTAGATTCTCCAACTTCTATAGTTGAATAAGGAGGAGGACCTAAGGTGATCCTATCATCCTTGTTATTGTTATGATTTATTGGTTGTTCTTTAGGAAGAAGGATATTCAGATCAGGAGGAGAATCCAAGATCACCATACCATCACTTTGGAATCTTAGATATTCTCTAGGAGGCTTTTCATTATGAGAGGGATCTTGATATCCTAATCCCTTTGTGTTTTCATTTCTTGGTTTTTGTTCTAAGATTTGATGAATCTCATGTTCACTTGATGTATCACATCCTTGTTTGCTTAAGATTGTGAATCCATTGCCATATGTTTCTTCTAGGTTGATTGCGGTGTTTGTTACTTTGTGATCATAAAAAGGTTGATTATTTGTTTGTTTAGAGGAACTAGGTTCACTTGTTGTAGGGAACTTGGGTCTAGATTTTTCTTCAATTTTAGGATGTAAGTAACCAAACATCTCAAGAGGTGGTATTTTGTGAGGATCTAGTTGTTTCATAGAGGGATAGAAATATGCATTAGCTTCAAGGTTATCAAGACAATCATTTAGGAACTTATTCATGTTGTCATCATCTTCTCCAATGATGTCAACATCATGAGGGGGACATGCATTAGGAGTTGAGTGAGCTTGAGTGAGTTTAATTTCATTAGGGTCATTACCAAAAGCACAATTTAACACATCTACCAAATATTTCAAAGACATCCATAACTTTCCAAAGCACATATCCATGATGCAAGATTGAACAAATGCACTTGAAATGAAAGAAATTGAGATAACAACAATTTTGGAAACTGAAATAGAAAACTAAAGGCAGCCCACAAAAACACAAAAAAAGAAATTTCAGATCTTGAAAACTAGACAGGAAAATTCAATAGGGATTAAGATGCCAGGAAGGGTGTCTTGGTCCTTTTGGTGAGATTCTGAAGTTTCAGGGACCGAAATAGACAACAAACAACAGAGAGAGACTTTTGAGGCAAAAATCCTAAGAGGGACTAAGATGCCAAGAAGGGTGTTTTAGTCCTATTAGAAGTTTTTTGTAGAAGAATAGTGAATTCTAGAATGTCAACAGTGTTTATAGATTTTCTATGCAAGATACTAATGTTCAGAAATAGAAAAATGTGCAAATAAGTGCAAGAAAAAGTAACTAGGAAGAAGAAATTGAATGCAATATGGAATGCAATGTTTTTCACTTTTAAATGTAATAAGAATGTTTGTAAATGAAATGAAGATGAAGAACAATGCAATTTTCAAATTTTCAATGAAATGATATGATGCAATAAATTAAAGATGCAACCTATATGCACTTTCACTAATGCAAATATAAGAAACCCTAAAGGCAATTTCACTAATGCAAGAAACCCTAGATGCACTTTCACTAATGCAAGATGTAATGCAAGAATGATCAAATATTTATCTAATGAATTTAATGGACTCCAAATCAGAAATAAATGCTTAAAAGTTGGGTTCACCAAAATGATTGGTGTAAAAAAATGGATATCTAGAAATATCACACTTTCTCCACACAAATCATTCAAAGATTTCCTAGGAGTCCCAATTGGATTGACTAACAACCTCACAAGGTGAGTCAAATATCAATTAGGAAGGACCTAGGAGGGGGATTTTTCAGCTCTAAGGGGTTCACCATCAAGCAAATGCCTGGAAAAGAAAATGTTGTAAAACACAATGTGATATGCAAAATGACCTAGAAAGATAAACAAAATACAAAAACTATGAAATTAGAAGTTAGGATGTGTGTACCTGGGAAGTCTAGAGATGTTGTGAGGATTCCATAAATGTAAATAATCTTCCAAGAAGTGTTATTAAGGACTAAGACACCCAGGATGGCTATTAGTCCTAGTGCTATTTTTTGAGGCAGATGTAGAGTCTTCGGGTGTCAGAACTGGATCTTAAGGAATCTCTAAAAATTTGCTTGGGAGGACTAAGATTCCAAAGGTGGCATATTAGTCCCATTATGAATTTCTACAAACTCTAAATGTGATCCTAAGCTCCAAGGTCTGCACTTGCTTCCTCCCTGATCTCAGGTTCTAAAACTTCTGAATTTGACCTGTAGGTGAGTTTCTATGGAGATAACAACTTTATAGTGAAACTTTTCAACTTTTACAACTTTTCACTCCAATTGATCTTCAAGACTTCAAACTAAATATGCAATCACAAATATGCAAGATGGGAAAAACTTGTTGTTTGTTAGTGAATGGGGGTTTTCCTTGGTAAAACCCTTTTTTGGTAATTAAACCTTGAAATGAAATAGAAATAATGAAGGAAATGGTGAATTAACAACATGTACAATGCTAAAACTCACCAAACCCTTATAAAGTCTACAAACTTGTGTGCAATGGCTGCAATGGATGTGGATCTTGAACCAAAGGAATGTTCTGGAAATATATGGACTTGAATTTCTTGCTTGAATCAAAATCCTACATCACAAATGTTAACACAACAACACACACGATGTAAGAAACTCTTTGATATGATGATACAATCTTGATGATGGATCCAAATACTTGATACAATGCTCTTGAATGCTTGAATACTTGGAAGCTTAGATGCATGGATTGCTTGTTAGGAGAAAATGAGAGAAGAAACCTTGTATTTATACTTACTTGTCCTTAATATCTTGAAATTACATCGCACCAAGCTGGCCTATGAATTCATTAAATAGAGGAGGCTAAATCCTGCCGGAATTTAAAATTAAATCACGTAAATGACTCAAGGATGACTAAGACACCCTAGGTGGCATCTTAGTCCCAAGCCATGAAACTTGGGGCACAAACACCATAAAGGGGCCCAATTAAGATGCCTCAAAATCAAGGTCTTGAGACCTTTGGGGGACAAAGATGCCCTATGTGGCATTTTAATCCCAACCCAAAAATTAGGGATACACAGATGGAGTCATTAAATTATCATTTATGCATTAGAGAATGTTGGGATTAACTAGAAAAAGATATAATTCATAGGGCTTGTGGACACAAAATAGGACCAATTAAGCCATAACGAAGCATAAATAAAGCAAGGCGGGACCAAACAAGTGTGAAAATGCAAGGGTATGCACTTTACTACCCTACAATAACTAATGAGATTAAGGGTAAACATGGTGACTTTCTGAGGTGGTATCACCATTTTTAAGGCACAAGTTGTAAAAGCTAGAAACAATGCTTGAAGATCATCATTGATGGTGTTCTAAATCCAAAAAGATCAATGAACCAGATTCAAAGCTAATTGGCTAAGTTGTCAGCTCACTTGCATGAAGCTCTCCTTAATCATTAATGGCTACACACTCCTAATTTTCTACTTAATGTGGATTGCCTACTATTTTATCTTGCCATTTGTAGTCTTCAAGAATTGAGAAGTGTGAGCCAAAGAGAAAGTGTGTGAGTGTTTATCCTGGGTAAGTTTATTTCCATATGAGCTTTGTTTGAGTCATGCATTATTTGGTTTAAGAGTTTCATATTTCTGGGATAGTGAGAGTTTTGATTGTCTATAATTATCACTGGGGTTAGTTGAAATTTGTCTAGGTTTGAGGGTTTTATGTTCTACAAATTCAATTCAAGAGCTTAGTCTAGTGAGTTAGTCATGTCTATCCAACCAATTAGAAGGTCTAAGAGGCTTAGTGTGTTTGAATTTAAAGAGTACATATCTATAGCTGAAAAAGAAATACCTGAAGCTTCTACAACACCAAAAGGTACAAGGAATGATCATGGTAAAAATAAGGATGGTGTCGAGGGCACCTATAATTTGAGGAGTCAAGTTGTTTTAGAAGAATTGGTCAAGTTTAAAAGGAAGGACCCAATTGAGCTTGAGAAGAAATCAAGGAAGAAGAATAAGTACCATAAAGCTTATCTAGGGAGGCACAACTCTCCCATTGAGGTTTCATACAACCCTTCGGGAAATGGAGGAGATACTAACCCAGAGTATGGCCATTATCTTCTTTCTTTGGTGCCATATGAGGATTCTGATGAGGGAGGAGTAGTAGCTCCTCCAATTTCAATACGAACACAGAGCGGGCATGCATACTCTGATGCTGATGAATTAGAGTAGTGTCCTAGCCCTATTATTTTTTATGACACCATTGCCACTGCAGCAAACTTGTCCTCTTTAGCATGTATATGGTGTTTTTTCTTTGGTGTTGATGTGGAAATCTTTATGGCTGGTGTGAAGGAGAGGTGTTTGACTATGTGTGTTAAATGGAAAATATTCCTTTCTTGTTAGTATATAAGTTTTTGCTTTTGGTTCTAATGGAGAATCTTCTTTGGTTGATGTGAACAAGCGATTTTGGCACTACTGCAGCAATGAACAACACCTTTTGGAAGGTTGTCTAGTATGCTTCAACCAACTACATGGAGCTTTGTCTTTTTCTCTCCCCTGTTTAAAATGATTAAGTGTAACTATATGGGAGGTCTCTAAACCTGAAATGAAATGTATTCCACATGAAATGTAACTAAAATGGTAATTCGTCTTGAAGCTTTTCGCTCCCATTCTTCTATAAATGGGATATTAGGGCTAGTTACAATGATTTTGATTTTTGGGTCTCAAAATGGTAACCAAGCTCATGAAAGATCATATTGTAAATTCATGTACATATGAATAGGTTAGTAAGGAGTCTATAGTATGAGTTGTTTTGTAATGATCTCAAATAGTTTTATCATAGTAGTAATTTATAAATGAAAATGCTAGTTCAAAGGAACATTCTCTCCTATGTAATTTTCTTCCAGATTATAAATGAAATTGTTAATGATCTTTTTGTTTTTCTTCAATTTTTTTAATTGAATGGGTGATTTAATTTTTGCTTCAATTCAAAGAATTGATTAAATTCTAAAATGAGGTCACAAATTTGTAAGGAAGAGAGCATAGGATTGACAAGTAGTTGTGTTTTAAGCACAATGAGTTGAATAATGTAATGCAGTGTATCAATAGTCCATTAATTATTGATTCAAATTGCTAAGGTATTATGGGTTATTGTGAATATGACTCCATTACCCCAAGACAAGGAACTAGTTTTTTCATTTTGGTTATCCTGAAGATAAATGAGGTAGTCTTGCACTTGACCAAGGGCTTGAAATGAGAATGAAAATCATCTAAAACACCTTCAATTACAACATACCAATCTGAAGTACCATATTATTCCTTGCAATAGATAGTAATTTGTTTAAAGCTCAACCAAATCTTTAATGAATGTTGTCTATTTGCACTTTATAGGAATTTATCTATGTAGAAATATTCTTAATCAAATGAATACCCTATGAACATAACAAGGATTTCCCTCCTGGATCTCACAAATCCCAGAGAGTAGAATTGAGGGCCTCATAATCCTTACTTGTATGCTGGCCAATCCTTACCCTTGTTGTTTATTAGGTTCTAGTAGATTCATAGGTAAGTGGTAAGACTAAGTTTGGCTCTACAAAAATAACCAACAATCACCATATACAAAATTAGGAGTTAAACTCATTAATCTAGTTGGAGTTCAATTTTTTTATCAAACCACCATCATCATTTCAAGGTTTAGGATTTCCATTTGGTTTCATTGGTCCATTCTAAAATTTGTTAAAATTTATCTCCTTTTAGGATCATAGGTCAAAATATCTAAGGTATTTTGAATTCACAAAATTTCATCAAAAAATCCCAAAAACATAGAGTAGTGTCATACATTCACATTCATCCTTAAGCATCAAAATACCAAAAAACATGTTAAAATATCCAAAGAAAAACTAAGGTAGAAAAAAAATCCTTTTATGGTTCTAACATGTTCCCAAGTGAAATGCAATGAGATGGATTCCACCTCTTATCATACATGCAACCCTATAAGTGGCATGCACTTTGGGGAAACCCCTAACAATAAATCAAATTTACAGTCTCGAAGTATACCTCCATTTGATAATTACACTTCAATGATGTAGACCAAGGGCTCACACCTGAAGAAATAGAAAATGTGTCATAAGATCCTAGGATCTTGAGAATCATAGATGAATTAGTATCACTAGAACCCAACAAATATTTCTTCCAAATGGCACAAAATGGAGCTTGGCTTCTAGAAAAATTTGATATATCGATGATCATAGGGGAAAATCCTTATAAAGTGTCATTATAGCTAGGTGCCATGAATCAACCACCACCATTATCACCTACTTTATCACCACCAACACCTACATTTGAAAATTTGTTTCTTTCCACTTTTATAACTATAGCATAATGTAGCCACAACGTCCACTTTAAAAAATCTAAATGTGCCTCTTGTAGGGACTAGATCCTCTTTTAGAGTAGGTCAAAACAATCAACTCCCACAACAACAACTAGCCAATCCTAGTTCATTATTCACATTTGGGTTTAATCAACCCCCATAATAGCAACCAAACAATCTTGGTTCATCATTCACATTTGGGTTTATCAACCACCACAACAGCAACCAAACAATCCTGATTCATCATACACATCTATTTTTCATCAACCCCCACCACATTTCAACACAAATCCCATGTACACATCATAATTTCAACAACACATTCCACCCATACAGCAACAACAATACAATACAAACATACACGAATACACTTTCACTCCATATAATAACACTAGTCCATTCAGGAACCCTTCACAAAGTTACACACAACATATCAAACAACACATAGCTCTGGCAGCACCATTGCCCATGAATCTGATAGCACAATAGTTATAGACACTACAACAACAAATGTCCACAATGCAAGTAACTGGAAATAGAAAAACCTACTATATGAAGGACTTATGTCATTACCCTTTCGATAGGAGCATTTACATGCCCCACTTTCTCATGAATTTCATCATTCCTAAATTTGAAAAGTATAAAGGAAAGGGTGACCCTATCAAACACATACGATAGTTTCATACGACCTCCTTAAATGTTCCTTTTGAACATACCTACTTTACAAGACTTTTTCCATAGAGTCTGAGAGGCCAAGCCCTCAAATGGTTTGTACACTTACCTCCATGCATAGGTGCATGGAGTGAACTAATGGATAAGTTCATGACACAATTCTCCTATAATATATCAAATGATACTAACATCATCAACTTGTGTGTTGAGAAAAAAAAGGATGGTGAGACATTCACTCCATTCTTGCAATGATGGAGAAGCTTAGCTAATAAGTGTATGTATCATATACCAAAAAAAAAACTGGTACAATTTTTTATAGAAAACCTTAACAAGGAGGTAATGTTCCACTTGCAAATACATTGTTCAAAAAAATTTGAGGTGGCCATAGAGAAAGGACTCTCCATTGAGAAATCCCTCATTGGTAAAGGGATTGTAATTTCTTTAAGGAGAATACCAATTATTCTTCTCACAATTTGAAAAAAAATGAGAACAAAAATTGGTCACGAAATAAAAATGTGAAAAATGATGGTGTTGTAGAAATTAAGGTCATTAATAAAATGCATGCTTTGCTTAATATGAAAGGATCATCTTTTCCAAACAACAATAATCCACCTCAGAAACAAGATCCAACAATAAATTTGATGCATAATACTAAACAACATGGTCCTTCAAGGACTAACCAACCACATGGAATCTACACACCCTTAGGTGAAACAATTGAGGTAGTTTTAAATAAACTACTACAACAAAACGTACTACAACTCCCATAGATCTGATATTACAAACCTCAACCTTTCAAACCTTCCTAGTGGAATGATGATGAATTTTGTGAGTACCATTGAAATAAAGAAAATAAAACTTCAAACTATTTTAAGCTCAAGAATTCCATCCAAGATCTCATCAAACAAGGAGTGGTGGAAATTGATAACCAACTAGGATGCTCTAACAAAAATCATACCATCTTTAAGGATCCTTTACAAAATCCATGGGTCAAGAAAAGCCTCTATGTCTAGAACAAATTGTAAAGAAAAAGAAAATTATACCAACTCTATTGCTTATGAGTACACAATAAATAACATCCACCCATCTGATAAAGATGCCTCATCTACACCCATTTAAAGTGAAAATTTTGAGTGTCTCATTACATTTTCCAAGAGGGATATTCCTACATAAAACACTTGCATTTTGATGCACTACATATTGAAGCCTTCATCTAGAAGTATATATTTAGACGAGTCTTGATAAATGTTGGAGCAAGATTAAATATCTGTAGTTTGAGTCTTGTACAACAAATGGGATATTCAAATGATGTTTATTGTAGTACAATGATAAAAATTAAATCATATGATGGTACCGAATTAGAATTAGTAAGCACTATCATATTGCCTATCGAGATTAGACCTCTTATAGTTGAGACTACTAATCAAATCATAGATCTAGAGACCCCATATAACATCCTCCCTAGACATCCATGTAGTCCATGCCATCTACTTTATGAAAATGCATCAAGTTCCCCTACAACGGAACTGAAGTAACTACATCAGCAGACCCAAATCCCTTGGAACATCACAGACTCTCCCAAAGTAATCATGGCCTCCAAGAGAACTTCCTTAATAATACTACCCTACCATCTTCCTCTACAGTAGTTAAGCCTTCAATATCACATACATCTCCCACTCCCTTAATCTAGGTTAATGTCAAAGACGTTAGAGTTAGGGAATATGAGTTACAAGCATACCTTCCAAAGGTCAAAACATTACCATCTACATCCCAATCTTTTGATGCCCATTATAATCCTTTGTTTAATCAAGACATCTATGAAAATCTACTTTTCCAAGATGGTCCTATGAATGTTGTCCTTGAACATCCTTCTTCATTCCAAGATCATATTCCCTCTATTGCACTACATGGGCTACCACCCTTCTCTCTCAGGAATCCTGAGTTAGAGTATTCATTTATAGATGTTGCTTCTACTAAGCTTTCTTTCCAACTCATCGATGGTGAATGAGTTTCCTTTGGTGTTACCTGTGCTGAAAAGGATAGTTCTAAACAATACATTTATGACATTGATCAACCTATACATGAATCATTCATCTTTGTTGATCCATCAAATTTAGCTAATTTCATCCATCTCCTAAACTTGGATCAACAAGTGTCAATGAAAAAGCATAAGGCTATAAGCCAAAAATCAAGAAAGAAGAAGCCTTTACCAAAAAAATATACAAGGTAAAAATAAAAGAAGGAAGATAAAGAAAATTTCGTAGAGAAAAATCAAAAGAAAAAATGCTTGAACCAACAAAAATTAAAAATAAGTAGAAATTAATCTTCAATTATGCCTTTCTACCCACAATAACTAGGGGAATATGTAAAAGAAGGCCTTTGAGATATGAGATTTTTGATGCAACATTTCTATCCACACCATTATTCCATAATCTATACAATTTAGCAGATCCACTTACATTTATAAACCCACTATCTCATAATAATTCTTGTGGCAATGTCATACAATATACCATTGATGTGCTCTAATTCATTGGTTGTCCAATCTCCTCTTTGGGGGAAGTATGATGGTTCATGTAGTGTGCATTCTATTGATCATAATTTAACTCCTCAAACCTGTAGTATATCACATACCCCATCTATTTCATACAATTTGCATCAATATGTCAGTCACCAGGTTGTGTTTTCTAAAGAGCGTCCAAGGTGATTGCAACATCATCAAAATACAATAAACAGTCCCCTTGATGAAAACCTAGTAAATAGGTGTCTTGTTTGATATCATAAAAATAAAAATAAAATAAAAAAATAGAAAAAAAAAAGAAGAAAGAAAAGAAGAAAAAAAATCAAAATAATCCATCCTATAGTGAAAGCTATTTTAGTGGCACTTTGGATAAGTACCATAGTGAAAACATGGCAAACAAGATCCATGTGTAGTTGATTACAAATCTACCATCTATCACTACTCTATCAAATTTCATCCATAATAAATTGAGCCCTACCTTCATAATAAAAGCTTTCTCATCTCTTATCATGGCATGAGAATGATTAACATTTGGCATCAAATGCTTATCATATTCATCCTTTCATAATAACTTGTCTTGTTCTAGATTGGGGGCAATCCTTGACCCAGGGTTTCAAAAAAATCTTACACATAGTATCTAAGGAAATTATCACAAAAAAAAAATCAAAGCATTCAACAAAATTAAAAAATATTCAAATATTTCTAGAAATATCTAAATAGTCATAAAATGTTGAAAAAGTTGAAAAATAACATTGTCCATCCAGCATGAGCTAATGCCACAAAAATAGTTAAACTATGTTTCCTCTACGTAGGCAAGGAGAATCAATGACGAGTCCTCAAAGCCTAGGTTAGTCCTTTAGGGCTTGTCATAATCAAGTCTTTATCATAATATACATCCCAAAAAAAACTATCACTTGTCAAGGTCAATCAAACTATGTTGCCTCTACATGTATCAAGTCCCCCAGGGTCTATCATAATAAACATTTCCTCATAATCCAAAATTCCATAATAAAACAATCCTTTGTCAAGAATGGACATATTGGACACAAAAAAATAAATGTATATAAAACTAGGTTCAACAAACCATAGAATAATAGATGAAGCTACCAAACTAGCCTTCAACAATGGTTGATCAATTGTATGAGTAGCTATGAGTGTTACCTATTGTATCAAAAATAATTTGTCTTTTAGGTTGTTGCATTGTCAAAACTAGGCATCTTACATGAAATTTTTCACTCCATAAAACAAACACAATCTTTTAAAAATATATTAAAACACTTATCACTGGACAACAAGATATAAATAGTTATGGACTTGTTTGGTATAGTTAAGTCTTATCTTATCTGATTTATCTTATGTCATGTTCCTGAGCTACTCAATGATATCCACAAGTGATTAAAGCAACAATAATGGATCATGATGTTTCTTTTGGTTGATTTATGTTTGTGGTTTGTCTTGGTAACATGACTAAGGAAATTAAGGTCCTTGTGTGTGATTGGTTTCCCATTCAACATAATCAAAACATCTTATGCAAGTTAAAGGTCATCTAATGCTTTCTTGCATCAAGATTAACATGCTCTATGGTTATTTTCTCACATATTCCAACAAGGTTCTATTGTTACTATTATGCATCAAGGCACTCCTTTTCTGGTGTATCTAAATCTTTGACAAATAGATGTTAATCTCACCAAGGTTTGTCTCAACTTGTTGTACACTATCTAATTGTTCATATATCATAATCATTAGGCAAATAGAAACAAAAATTTCCTTCACAATTCATGCTTAGGTGTGTATACATCTATTTTTCCCATAATAAAACACACTATGATGATAAAAATATGCATTATTGAAATCTCAAATAATATCAATCATTACATCAATCTTTATTTGGATGAACGATACATCTAACTATTCTTCACTCTGTTAGCTCTCAAAAACACAGGTTTGAACCATGAAAGGTTTCCAATCTTTCACAAAATTTTAGGGTAATAGACAAGGTCGAAAAGACTTTGGATCTTCTACTCTTTAGGTGCTGCTAGACATAGGCGGGTATACCTATCTAAATTACATAGGCTTGGCTTATAATTATCTTTCATGCAATGATTTGTCCACGTTGGCATATGAAAATGAACAAAATGAAACAAATTTGGTATATATTGTATACCAATATTCAAAACTAAACCCTAATATGCTCAGTTAACAGATGTAAAAAATGTGAGTGAAACTAAAGAATGAAAATGAAAAGACCAGTGCCTTATAGGATTTACGGAGTCAAGAGAAATCTGAAACAAGCACATTGTTCTGGCAGACATTCAAGTTATTTAACATTTTATTTGGTTTATAGCTTTTATAAACATGCAGGATTGTGATTATTGAGTTCTTAGTAATCCAATTGACATTCCCTAATTACTATGATCAATTCAAAGAATTTAATCTTTACTGGAAAGAAGCTATTAATTGACCATACAGATGTAGCAAATGTGCATTGACGAACTAGGTATAAACTTGTTACACCAATTCGAATAACCAGAAAACACCATTAGAGAGACAACTTCAATAATATTTTTCAATGAATACCATAAACAACTGAAACCAGAAATAATTGCACCATAGTATTTGATTTTCATTTGATATCTCCATGATTTTACATATACAACTAGTCTCATCTTTGCCAAAAAATTGTATTCTACTGTCTGTTCTCTATTCTCTATCCTATTCTACCTATTGCCCGCATATTATTTTCAAAATGGACATTTATACATTGAGAATACGAAAGGACGCATCCTTTCAGAAATAGAAAAAATCAAACTACAAAACAAAATATAGAGGATAATTAGGCTCTATTTCGCCACAAATGAGTCTTAGCGAGGTGGTCCAAATAATCCTTGTGCTCATACGTGTCCGCATCTCCAACAACATTTTGGACCATGATTTCCATCTTGACCATTTCCTCATTTTTCTCACTCACTTCCTCCAATGCTATATCCTCTATAGAAGTTGTCTTCATGACTTCATTCATTCTTCCATCTGGTGGTATCTTTCAATTCCCCTTTATCATCAGAAAATATGATCACAGTTTTATTGGTAGCTTCAATTAATCCTTGTTCATCCCCCTGCAATTCCTCATAGAAGTTTCGATGATGATTCACAATATGATTTGCAGCTTCAAGTGTTGCACTACTGGAAACATCACTTTGGTCCAGTTCATGAAACTTCTCCATTATTCATCCATCCATCCTTTCATGCTCCTTCAATGCAGCTAGAGTATGAGAATATTTTCCCCATAATTTATTCAACCAAGATGTCAAATTTTCTTGCCTCTTCTTGACAATTGCTACAATTGCATCATACTTTCCCTAAGCATAAACACTTGACCCTACCCAATGATCTTTTTCCTGAGAACTTTCTCCTTGAGTGAGCATTTTGGCTGAATCCATTGAAACACCAACCAAGTCTTTGAGTCCATCATTTTCTATCAGCAATTTTTCATTATTTTCTTTATATATTTCTCTTTCTTTTATCAGTAACTAAATCTGTACTTTATTCAACTTTGCAACATTTACCCCAACAGTAGCTATACGATCAGCCTCTCCAGCTTTTAGAGTCATGACATGGCCAAATTCCTTCTCTGTATCAATTACCACTAATTTACTATGAATTGGCAACCTCTAGCCCTTATAAATTGTATCCATTCTCAAGAATTCCTTTTCCAACACTTCACAGTTAATTTCCTCATTACAAAACCCTTCCAATTTGAAAACCTCACCTATTGCTTCTTTTGACGCATATATATGTGGTCTTCCAAAAGGGTCACATATAGCCTTATGTTTTGGATCATAATTATCTGCAAGCATTTTCACTAATTCTGCATTTACGAATAAATTAGGGCACACCAATTTCCCTACATTCAACTTCCATGGGTTATAGACTAGTTCAAAGTGATTTCTTTTCTGGTAATGGAAATTGAATAGCTCATACCCTCTTACGGCAGTCGAAACATCACCTATGAAATTACATTTATCATCTAGCTTATCAACTTCTACCCTAAGCTGTGTGGACCTTCTAGCTTTAGGCCCTGAGCCAGGTAGTTGATCAATAAGGTCTTGGTTCAACCTACTTTCAATGCCCTCATGCTCTGTATCAACCTTTTGTTTCTTTCCTTTTGACAGACTACTCTCACTAGGATTTCTACCCTTACCCTTTCCAAAACCAGAAGACTCCATTCTCAAGCTTACAGAATCAAAATGTGAAAAACCAAGAAGCAATTACTTACAGTATTCTGCTCGAGCTCCTCAGGCTGAGAAAAATCCAGGTTCTTTATTCAGCATGCCAATTCACCCGTAATCAATTTGAAACTGAAGAATTGATTAAAACTTTACTGTTATATCTCGTCATGCCATTAATGAAGCACGAATGAAGACCCATTTGAAACTGGCACTGTCCCATCAAACGTCCTATCGGTGAGAGATTTTCAAATCTATCGCGAAGTCCTTTTGCAATGTTTATTTATCATTTCGCCAAGACATTATACAGTCATACCGACACTTGGAATCAAAATGATGACTATCGCTTCTATTTTTTCATGTCACTATAACAATTTTGAGTCAAGGAGATGTTACATATACTTCATAGTGTCATACCGATATGCATTCTTCAAATCATTTTCCAATCGCTAAGACAAAATCAGCCTTTCATCGATGAAATTTCATTTCGGCATGACCACCTAGTTTTCTCACCGAAGAAATAAACCCTACCAATGAAACAATACCTTTGGCAAGACAATGAACCTTCGGGAAGACTCATACCGACACCAAATGTCTGGCTAAATCCATTCCTCTAGATTACTTCATTCGGTAAGATTCACCCCAAAATATTCTGTCGATACAACATTCAAACTTCGGTGAAACTTATGCCAAAGAGTTCTTCTCCTGGCAATGCATATCACTTATCGGCATATCTTTTAAATCGGCAAGACTCCATAGCTTCACCCAATAGCCTTTCAAATCCCCTACACCTTATTGGAAAAACCTAACATCTTCATCAAGACATTACCGCGACATACTTTAGTCTTACCGATATACTTCCTCATGTGCTAGTCGGCGAAACACAATGTATTCGCCATGACTTCTTAACGATACCAATTAGTTTGGCCGAAATGACCTTTATTACATGCTAATCGGTAAGACAATTTGAACTCGTTGTGACATTACAACGATGCCCCAACTTATGCCAATATATTTTTTCTATATGCCAATCGGCAAGAAAAAATACTTCGCTATGACTTTACCCCAAAATTCCTCCTTTGCCGATATGAATCTTCACAGTCACCGAAACAAAAGAAAAATCCTGCCGATAGTCTACAACAAATACATGTTAGTGAAAATATAGGTCGGGGAGACTTTTACTATGTCTTGCTAATATGGGTCTTTTAATGAAATATGAAGGACTAGATTGATTCAAATGAGTCACATGACAAAAAATAAGCAAGATAATACAAAGAGGGAATTTTATGCTTATGATGAGGACTCAATGTTGGAAACTCTTGAATGCAATAGACTGTAAAAATTTCAAAATTTTACAGTTCTAGTAGTGGCTCCATCTGGGGATGAATGATAGTAAGATCATTGCAAGGATCCAGATTTCTAGGTGAGCAAACCAAACTCAAGATGATGGAATATGTGAGCATGATTGAACAAATGGCATTGGAAAAGAATGAGACCCTAAACTACTGTACATGGAAAATTATTTTGAAAGAAGGAAAATTAAGATTGTCCATGCACTTCTATTTCCTAAACTATTGTGCATGGAAAATAATTTTAAAGAAGATTATCAAGAGTTGTCCATGCACTAGCAACCCTTAATCCTCTATGTTACTCAAGAGAAAAATTGTTTCAGAAATTGCCCATGTACAGGCAATTCCTGATCTTCACTAGTCATATTCTGCAAATAGTATGAGTCTTCGCCTTTCTTTCCAACCACCACAAAAGGTCCTAACCACAAAGCTTCAAACTTCCCATGTTTTCATTTCTCCTAGCACCTAGCATTCCACATTAGTACCAAATCACTTTCTTCAAATTTCCTACTCTTTACTTTTTTGTCAAATAGATATTTCATCTGTGTCTGTAACTTTATGTTTTGATTTTGAGCCACTCTCCTTATTTCATCAAGTTCAGCTAGCTGCTCCATTCTTTCCTCCATATATTCAGGAATATCCAAATCTTCCTGAAGGAAAAAATTGTAGACTGGTAACAAGTTCTGCAAAGGCATCCTAGCTTGTATTCCATATACTAACTCAAATGGAGACTTCCCAATTGCCTTCTTCACTGTAATTCTACTAGCCCATACAGCCAGTCTTACTTTCGAATCCCAAGCCTTCTTGTTCTGACCTAGCATCCTTATAATCTTCAAAAGACTTTTATTGCTAGATTCTGCTTGACCATTAGCCTGTGGATGGTAAGGGGTTGAATATGAAATGGCGATACCATATGTGCTACAAAAGTTTCTGAATTCATCTAACCTAAAACACATCCCATTGTCAGTGATCAATCTTAGTGGTGTACCAAATATAGTAATGATATTGTCCATTAAAAAATTTGTTACAACTCTACTTGTAGCCTGTTTAATTGGGATTGCTTCTACCCATTTGTTAAAATAATCAGTGGCCACTAGTATTCATCTATGTCCACCACTTGACTTTTCTTGTATTTCTCCAATGAAATCAATTCCCCATTGATGGAAAGGAACATCAGCCTACATGGGTTGAAGTGGCAAAGCTCCCTGATATTTTAGTCTTCCAGAGAACTTCTGGCAGGCTTCACATTTTCTTACATAGGTGAAAGAGTCATTAAAAAACCTGGGCCAGTAATACCCTGCCCTGAGAATTTTATGCATAGTTGTCTTTGAGAAGTAATGTCCCCCACAAACCCCTTCGTGCATTTCACTCAAAACATGTTTAGATTGAAATTCATCTAGACATAACAATAATATACCATCCTTATTTTTCCAAAATAAATCCCCATCCATAAAAACATATTTAGATGCATGCAACTTCAGCATTCTTCTATGGTTGTCATTCATTCCCTCTGAACACTTCATATATTTAAGATAATACATGATATCTATATACCATTGAGTGTGCACAATACTTGCAATTACATTTTCTTCTTCTACATTGCAAATATGATTTGCTTTGATATTTGTCTCTACCATTAGTTTAGCCAAACCCTGACCTCTAACCAGTTTAGTGATTTGTATTTCTAGGTCAAATTCTTGGATTTTGTTGATCCATTTTCATCTTTTACCTGTTACTTCAGATTGTGTCAGAATATCCTTGGCTGTTGCATGAGGAACATAAGCAACTACCTTTGCTCCAACAAGATATGGTTTGAAAGATTTTACAGCTTTCACTAGTGCAAATGCTTGCTTCTCCATTATATCATACTTTAATTTAGATCCCTGTAATGACTTACTGAAGAAAGATATAGGCTATTCATGACCATCTTCATTCTTCTATAGTATGACAACTGCAATAGTGTGCATTGATGCAAATGAAAAAATCTAACAAGGTTTTGAAAAGTCAGGAGATTTAAGAACAGGAGCCTCCTTGATGGCTCGTTTTATAGATACAAAAGCTTCCAAGGCTTCTGCAGTCCATTCTATCTTTTGTCCTTTCTTCAACATTTTTGATATAGGTTTAATAACCTCAGCAAAGTTAGAAACAAACCTTCTAACGAAATTAATCTATCCAAAAAATGACTGTATTGCCTTAACAGTTTTAGGGATAGGGATTTTATCAATAGCCTCCACCCTTTCAGGGTCTATCCTAATCCCTTCCTTTGAAACGATATGCCCCAAAAGCTTACCCTCTGTGACAACAATATGGAATTTCTTAGGGTTCAAGCTAATACCATATTCAATAGCTTTTATAAATACCTTCTCAAGATGATAAACATGATCTTCAGACCTCTTTCAGTAAGTAGTGATATCATCCTGATACACCACCATGAGAATATTAATCAAATCAGCAAAAGCCACATCCATGGCTCTTTGGAAAGTTGCCCCTGCATTAGTGAGACCAAATGGAATTCTCAAATAAACATACATTCCCCAAGGAGTTGTGAATGTTATTTTGTATTGCTAAGACTCTTTAACCTTAACCTGATTATATCCTGAAAATCCATCCATCATGGACAAGAATTCGCAGCTTGTCACCTTATGCAATATGGCCTCCATATTAGGCAAAGGATAATTGTCTTTGAGGGACGCTATGTTTAGATTTCTAAAATCTACACATAATCTAATATCTCCATTTTTCTTTCTGACAAGGACCAGATTTAACACCCATGTTGAATGTTTGATTGGCTTAATGATTCCACCTTCTCTGAGCTTTTCCAATTCCTCCTGCATTTTAGGTTCCAGAGTTGGATTTATAGGCCTTTGCTTTTGTTTGAATGGTTTAACATCTGGCTTCAATGGTATCTCATGTTGAAACAAATCCTCCCTATATGTTTTAGATCCTCATAAGACCAAGCAAATACATGTTTATATTTTCTCAACAATTCAATCAACATTCTCCTAATTGTAGGACTTATCCTTTTTCCTATATATACCTTTTTCGGTGCCATCTTAGTCCCCAAGTTAATTTCTTCGATGTCTTCTCTTTTGACTGGTGTCTACTTCATAAGGGACCGATCACCTCCATCATACACCCTCTCAAATGCCACTAACCCTTTAGGAAGTTTATTGGTTTTAAGCTGTAAAATCTCCTTCCCAAATACTATTTCTTTTCCATCGACTTCTTCAACAAAGGCATTGAAGTCAATCTCTTGGGCTTCATACTAATCAACATAGTGCAGAAATTTTAAAAGGTCAGTATCATCATTAAAAACCTACCAACTATATATGTTATCAGGCACAATAGGCCTTGTCTTAAATTCAATTTGTGACATTCCAGCCAATGTAATATCATCTCTTTTCAATGCTACATTAGCTAGAAAATCTGCCATTATATTCTTTGATCTATCTACCCACTCAATGGAGAAGGCATCAAACAGATCAATTGTATCTCATAGAACATTTCTGTACTACTTTAGTCTTTTGTGTTTCATTGCATACTTTGACTTAATTTGTGAGACAACTAACTCTGAATCCCCAAGAATAGCCAACAGTTTGATTTTATGTTTCACAGCTATATTTAATCCTGTTAATAAGGCTTCATATTCCGCCACATTATTTGTACATTCAAATGCTAACAGGAATGAATACTTAAAGGTAATACCTTCTGGTGAAACAAATACTATCCTTGCTCCATTACCTTCTTGGTTACAAGCTCCATCAAAGTACATCTTCCATACACCGTTGTAGTTCTGTGTAGAATGCTTCTCAATTGGATCACTATTGGTCAATTATGGCTAGGCTGGTTCTATATTGAAACTCCTAAGATCAACATCACAAAAGCAATTGATTCAGTCTTGTGGCACACTGTCAATGAGCTAATTCATCCTCGGCTCCCTGTATAACTTCACCTCTTGTCCATCTATCAAAATTGTTGCATAAGACAGATCGAACTAGACATTTCCACCAATAGCTGTCATCCACTGTCTTGATAGAAGCATACCGAATTGAGAAGGGGTTTCTATCACTGTTATATCAATATTGTAAGCTACTTGAGGATAAGCAGCTAACTTGACTTCTACATCTTTCATTATACCCACCATAGGAATGGGTCTATTATCCATTGCATAATATTTCCTTCATATGTATCCACCCACATGCCTAGTTGTTTCATCACTCCCACTAGCATAATATTCATGGCAGCACTAGAATCTATCATACAATTCCTCAACAATTTGTTATTTATGAGTAATGTAGTGAAAAAGGGATCAACTTGTGGAGGACTTGTCAATACATTACTCAGGCAAATTTCTGGTATACTTACATTATCTTGCTTATTTTTAGCAGCCATCTTATTTTTTAGAATTTACATTTTTTTCATTTTCATTTGTTATCAATTGCACTGCACTGTCCCTGTATTCTTTAATTTTCATCATTTCAAGAAGTGGGACAAACATCTTTACCTAAGACAAGGCCTACGTAAAATCAAAAGAAGAACTTTCTGCCTTAATTATTTTCTTTTGTTCAAATATTTCTCCTTTGTTCGCTTCTTTTTCTTTTTTACCTGACTGATCAGTCTTTTGAATTTCTTTGTGTAGCTCTTTCACTGCATCCTTTTGGACAGGATTTTGTTTGCTTTCTTCACGTTGTTTGTTTTCAGTTTTCTTCAAAACTCTTTGTGCAACCTTTTGATCTTTCATAAAGATACCCCTAGGGACACCCTCTTTCTCATTTACTTTCTTGTTTCTCAACCAATACTTACTCTTTGCTTCTTCCACTACAACAACAGTCAATCTTTCTATCTCTTCCTCAGTAAGTCTCCTCACATTACTGTGAGCAGGCACCTCAAGAGGTTGTGGTTCTACATAATCATCCTCAGAGTCAGAAAAGACATGTTGCTCAACCATATGAACATTGTACCTTTGTTCTCAACATCATATTCATAACCTCCCTCCTCCGAAGATGAGTATCTCTGCTCAACATGGTGAAAAGAATTTGAAGTAAAGTAGATAGTGTGATCTTCTCCCCCATCTCCCATTAACACTCCTTCTTCTTGCATCCTCTGGGCTACAACACAATACTCATGGGAATGTGGCTTATCACAAGCCTCACAAAAATAATTGTTATTCACCATATACATTCCCTTCTTTCTCAATGGATCAAGAGTATCCTTGTTTCTAGGCCTATCTGTCATAGGTTTTCCATCTTCCTAGTTTGTGTTATAAGGCATATCATGCAGCCTAGGCCTGTCATTCCTATATGTGTTCTCCTGCTTATATTGATAATTATTGTTTTGTTGAGGAGCTTTAGGGTTGTCTCTCTTATTCATTATCCTAGCAGCCTTTCTGTTGTTCTCAATTGTTAATGATATCTTTTGTGCTTTAGCTAAGTCCCTTGGGAACCTATTTCTCAGCTCATACCCTATTTTAGGGTCGAATGCATTCAGGTAAACACTTAATGCTACAGAGTCTAGTAACTTTGATATGGGAGGTATTCTATTTTGTAGTTTATTGAATCTTCTATTAAAATCAAAGATTGAATAATTTTGACCTTTCTGAATTTTCATTAGTTCATGGAGAGCAACGTCTAGTGCACTAAGATTCCCAAATTGTTCAAGGAACTGATCTTGAAATATTTGGAGAGAATAAATTGAAGCTGTTGCTAGGCTATTGAACCAATCGCTAGCTTCCTCAATAAGGGACATCATGAATAACCTCATATGCAAATCTTCATAAGGTACATCCAAGTCCTGAATGAAGGCATTGAAACTCCTTAAATGATCCTCAGCAGTGATTGCATTACTCTCTGTGAATTTAGGCACCAAATTTCTCCAAGAACCATCCATAGGATAAGGGTACAACTGAAACCCTACCAAATCAAATTGTCTGATCATAGTGGAATACTAATGAGGAGGAGGGTTGGGTGGATACTGATATTGATACATAGGATTATTGAATTGTGTATTATGATGTGGTACATGATGTTGACCAGGAGGTGGATATATGTTTGTATGTTGTGTAGGAATGTGAGGTGGATGGTTTGGCTGTCTATATTGATTCCCAACTTGATGGTGAGGAACCCCAAATGGATCAAAATACCCTGCACCATGATTACCCTGTTTATGAGGTGGAATGTACTTTAAGGAGCCACCAGCTATGTGAGTCATGTTATGAGCTTTCTGCAGTTTGAATTCTCTCATTGTTTGTATCATTTGGGATTTTTCCTGCTCTTCCCTCTCCTTTTTCTAAGATTCAAACCATGCTTTAACTTCTTCATAAGTTAAAGATTCATAATCTTCTTGATGAATTTCCTAATTAGTAGGTCCATTCTGATTACCTTGCATTTTTTGGTCATATTCATGATGAATTCTAAGTCGTTCAGATTCGAATCCAGCTTCAAATTCGGCCTATTTTCTAGCTTCAAATTTGGCTTGTTTCTGAGGGTTGTAAAAAGGATTCTTTTGATTTTCCAGATTACAAGGCTCTTCAGTTGAATTATCTTTCCATGTGTCAAAACAATTCTCACCATAAGGTATTGATGATTTGTCTTTGTTTGTCATGCACATGTCCTCACTTACCCCTTTACCCTTGTTAGCCTTATCATTTTTGTATGTCCATCTACTATTACCAGTAGGAGCTCCAGAATGACCTCTCCTAAATTGAGATCTTCTTCCATTCATATTGCAATGTTTGATCAGAGTCACCACTCACTTTCTTCAAAGTGAGAAAAAGATTGTTACATATTATTCCTAGCAGAGTCTGTATATAGGACTTTTGACACTATGATTAAGGCACAGATTCTTTGTTGTCCCCAGTAGAGTCACCAATTTGTTAGCTCTCAAAAATGTAGGTTTTGACCATGAAAGGTTGCCAATCTTTCACAATATTTTAGGGTAACAGACAAGGTCGAAAAGAATTTGGACCTTCTACTCTTCAGGTGCTGCTAGACCTAGGTGGGTATACCTATCTAAATTACACAGGCTTGGCTTATAATTATCTTTCATGTAATGATTTGTCCATGTTGGCATATGAAAATGAACAAACTAAAACAAATTTGGTATATATTGTATACCAGTATTCAAAACTAAACCCTAATATGCTCAGTTAACAAATGTAAAAAATGTGAGTGAAACTAAAGAATGAAAATGAAAAGACCAGTGCCTTATAGGATTTACGGAGTCAAGAAAAATTTGAAACAAGTACATTGTTTTGGCAGACATTCAAGTTATTTAACATTTTATTTGGTTTATAGCTTTATAAACATGCAGGATTGTGATTATTGAGTTCTTCTTAGTAATCCAATTGACATTCCCTAATTACAATGATCAATTCAAAGAATTTAATCTTTACTAGAAAGAAACTACTAATTGGCCATACAGATGCAACAAATATGCATCGACGAACTAGGTATAAACTTGTTACACCAATTCAAATAACCAGAAAACACCATTACAGAGACAACTTCAATAATATTTTTCAATGAATACCATAAACAACCAAAACCAGAAACAATTGCACCATAGTATTAGATTTTCATTTGATATCTCCATGATTTTACATATACAACTAGTCTCATCTTTGCCAAAAAAAATTATTCTAATGTCTCTTCTCTATTCTCTATCCTATTCTACCTATCACCCGCATATTGTTTTCAAAATGGATATTTATACATTGAGAATACGAAAGGACGCATCCTTTCAGAAATAGAAAATATCAAACTACAAAACAAAAGATAGAGAATAATTAGGCTCTATTTAGCCACAAATGAGTCTTAGCAAGGTGGTCCAAATAATCCTGGCACTCATATGTGTCCGCATCTCCAACAGCATTCTGGACTGTGATTTCCATCTTGACCATTTCCTCATTTTGCTCGCTCACTTCTTCCAATGTTGTATCCTCTGCAGAAGCTATCTTCATGACTTCATTCAACATTGAATCACATTCATTCTTCCATCTGGTTGCATCTTTCAATTCCCCTTTATCATCAGAATATATGATCACAGTTTTATTGACAGCTTCAATTAATCCTTGTTCATCCCCCTGCAATTCCTCATAGAAGTTTCGATGACGATTCACAATATGATTTGCAGCTTCAAGTGTTGCACTATTGGAAACATCACTTTGGGCCAGTTCATGAAACTTCTCCATTATTCATCCATACATCCTTTCATGCTCCTTCAATGCAGCCAGAGTATGAGAATATTTTCCCCACAATTTATTCAACCAAGATGCCAAATTTTCCTGCCTCTTCTTGACAATTGTTGCAAGTGCATCATACTTTCCTTGAGCATAAACACTTGACCCTACCCAATGATCTTTTTTCTAAGAACTTTCTCCTTGAGTGAGCATTTTGGATGGATCCATTGAAACACCAATGAATTCTTTGAGTCTATCATTTTCTCTCAGCAATTTTTCATTATTTGCTTTATATATTTCTCTTTCTTTTATCAATAACTGAATCTGTGCTTTATTCAACTTTGCAACATTTACCCCAATCTCAGCAATAGCTATAGGATCAGCCTCTCCAAATTTTAGAGTCATGACATGGCCAAATGCCTTCTTTGTATCAATTACCACTGATTTCTTGTGAATTGGCAACTCCAACCCTTATAAATTGTATCCATTCTCGAGAATTCCTTTTCCAACTCTTCACAGCTGATTTCCTCATTAAAAAACCCTTCCAATCTGAAAACCTCACCTATTATTTCTTTTGACACATATATCTGTGGTCTTCTAGAAGGGTCACATATAGCCTTATGTTTTGGATCATAATTATTTGTAAGCAATTTCACCAATTCTGCATTTACGAATATATTAGGGCACACCAATTTCCCTACATTCAACTTCCATGGGTTATAGACTGGTTCAAAGTGATTTTTTGTATGGTAATGGAAATTGAATAGCTCATACCCTCTTACGGTAGTCCAAACATCACCTATGAAATTACATTTATCATCTAGCTTATCAACTTCTGCCCTAAGCTGTGCGGACCTTCTAGCTTTAGGCCCTGAGCCAGGTAGTTGATCAATAAGGTCTTGGTTCAACCTACTTTCAATGCCCTCATGCTCTGTATCAACCTTTTGTTTCTTTCCTTTTGACAGACTACTCTCACCAAGCTTTCTACCCTTACCCTTTCCAAAACCAGAAGACTCCATTCTCAAGCTTACAGAATCAAAATTTGAAAAATCAAGAAGCAATTACTTACAGTATTCTGCTCGAGCTCCTCGTGCTGAGAAAAATCCTAGTTCTCTATTCAGCATGCCAATTTACCCATAATCAATTCGAAATTGAAGAATTGATTAAACGTTTACTGTTATATCTTGTCATGCCATTAATGAAGCATGAATGAAGACCCATTTGAAACTGGCACTGTCACATCAAACGTCCTGTCGGTGAGAGATTTTCAAATCTATCATGAAGTCCTTTTGCAATGTTTATTTATCCTTTCACCAAGACATTATACAGTCATACCGACACTTGGAATCAAAATGATGACTATCACTTCTATTTTTTCATGTCGCTATAACAATTTTGAGTCGAGGAGATGTTACATAGACTTCATAGTGTCAGACCGATATGCATTCTTCAAATCATTTTCCAATCGCTGAGACAAAATCACCCTTTCACCGATGAAATTTCATTTCAACGTGACCACCAATTTTTCTCACCGAAGAAATAAACCCTACCAATTAAACAATACCTTCAGCAAGACAATGAACCTTCGGGAAGACTCATACCGACACCAAATGTCTGGCTGAATCCATTCCTCTAGATTACTTCATTCAGCAAGATTCACCCTGAAATATTCTGTCAGTACAACATTCAAACTTCGGTCAAACTTACACTGAAGAGTTCTTCTCCTAGTGATGCATATCACTTATTGGCATATCTTTTAAATTGGCAAGACTCCATAGGTTCACCTGATAGCCTTTTGAATCCCCTACACCTTATCGGCAAAACCCGACACCTTCGTCAAGACATTACCCCGACATAATTTAGTCTTACCGATATACATCCTCATGTTCCAGTCGGTGAAACATAATGTATTCGCCATGACTTCTAAATGATACCAATCAGTTTGACTGAAATGATCCTTATTACATGATAATCGGTAAGATAAATTGAACTCGCCGTGACATTACAATGACGCCCCAACTTATGCCGATATATTTTTTCTATATGCCAATTGGCAAGAAAAAATACTTCGCGATGACTTTACCCTGGAATGCCTCCTTTTCCAATATGAATCTTCACAGTCAACGAAACAAAAGAAAAATCATGCCGATAGTTTGCAACAAATACATCTTAGTGAAAATATAGGTCAGGGAGACTTTTACTATGTCTTGCCGATATGGGTCTTTTAATGAAATATGAAGGACTAGATGGATTCAAATGAGTCACATGACAGAATATAAGCAAGACAGTACAAAGAGAGAATTTTATGCTTATGATGAGGACTCAATGCTAGAAACTCTTGAATGCAATAGACTGTAAAAATTTCAAAATTTTACAGTTCTAACACACTCCTTGCTAATTATTTCTTCGCACTAACATTTATTTTTTTAGTCTCATAATCATCTCGGTCACATTCTATTACACACAAAAAAAATTGCATTAGTGGCATCACCATGCATCCATCACCATGTTAGAATTCCATATATCACATGCATATAGGTCATAAATATTGGATAAGGAAATACAAAAATATAGATAACATTACATTTCATTTATAAAATCATGATCATTCACATAGTATCATATCTGACATAAAATATCCTAAACATATAATGTCATTATGCATCAGAACATATAAGCATCATAAATCACATCATGTCATACATATAAGCATAAAGCAATATCATGTGCATCCATCCATACATGAGCATACACATAACATCATCAATCTATAAGAATCCATCACATAGAAACATGCATATAACACATAGCATATCATGTTATTGCCTCCAAAAAATGATGTATCTCATATTATCTAAAAAATGTGTCAAAATGTGGAGCTCGTAGGCTCGATCAAAAACATATATATCCATATATACAAATATCAAGCCATCCTGAGCTGCCCCTATCCTTTGTTGTTCACTACTCAGGTGATGACATATCTTGCCTCTATTCGGACCTGAATGGTCCTAAAGTGTCCCTATAAGGTATAAGAGGTGGTAGATCATAAGATGACCTCCGCGGTCTTGAAACTTCCCTATTGCTCTATGACTAGTGTGAATGGGATCTACTTTGACTACATATTTGCATAAAGCTAGTTGCCCTCTTGGCTACTAGCACTACACCCTCATATAAATCATTATAATACTAAGCCTCTCTACTAGCTTGATCCAACATATAGGATAATTTTGTGCTAGATCCACTAATGATCTCTATAAACTAAATAGACCTATGCTTTTCTCTCTGCCCCTTCTTAATGGCCATATCATGCTCTACCATCAACTATGCAACTTTTCCTTGTAATATTGACACTTGAGCAACTTGTGCCTATAGTGATTGGATCTATGCCTCAGGCCCCTATCCCCTATCATCCACATCCTCCTTCATGATATCACAGATGGCCTCTCTGATAGGTACATCCTCCAACCCCTCATCCATGGCTACCTCTTGGGAAACCTCCTCAACATCCACATCGATCCCTATATCAACCTCCACATACATTTTTTTGTCTGTCCACTCATCCTCATAGCTAGGAACATCCTCCACTCTAACCTCCTCCTCCCCTTCCTCCTTGATGAGAGAGAGTTGCCTCCAACCAATGAGTGGAACCTAGCCTCTTCCTCTACACCTATCTCCACCTTGAACACCATCCATGCCTCCACCATCCCCACCATCATCATCATAACCTCATCCTACACCTTGGTCACCATCATCTCCTCTCCTTGGACCTCTCCCAAGCAATCTCCCCCATGGACCTCTCCCCAACCTATTGATAGACACAAGAAAATTAGGATCTATCAATGACACTGGCCTGTGTCAAGCCCACCATGCATCATACTTAGGAGTAGTACCTTCATCTTCCACCTTTGTCAAGACACCCCACTAAACTAGTTGAATATGCTTAAACTCTTAGATGGCTACCTGAACACTGATCATGGGTCCCCACTAGGAAATCTTGTGAGTTGATCTCATAAAATCTACCACACCGACAAGCTCTTATTGTCTCTCATCGAACTTCCTAAGTATTCACTATAACAACTATCTCTCTATGATATGTTTACTTTGGACAATGTGGCCAATCAAATATCTCACCTACCTATAATATGGAAGGTTCTCAGTGTCATCCTCCCAGGGTGCACACTAACAATATGGTCTCCATATGAAAGAATCAAGTAAATCAATAGCATGTCAACGGTAACTTACATCCCCAACATGTGTCTATGTAATAGCTCCACCATACATGTATAAATAGGGAAACTTTGGTGGTAAGTATTTGTTTGTCACTAGCCAAAACACAACAATATGCTCCCAGGTCCAAACCATAAGCAAATTAGTCCCACAAATAATCAACTCTACACCTCTATAGGAATCATGCAACTGGAAATACATGGAAAGTATACATGGGCTCTAGGAATAAACAGTCCCATCCTCCATCATACCAGCTAGCATTTAGCCCCATCCAATAGGAAATCTATGGCTACATTTTTCTGGAACAAAAAAATTTGTGATCACACTTTGTACGGAAATAATAAATTGATCATACCTATCTACAAGGGTGTCCCAACAAATCTCATACTCCTCTACTTCAAGATCATCAATCTCAAAGCATCTATGTGTAGTGGCTAATCCATAATCAAGATCATAGACCACCCGCTCACCATGTATAGGAATCCAAAGAATATTCCATACATCCTCTAATGCAATTGTGACCTCCCTAGTCAGTAAATGGAAGGAAGTTGTCTCAAAATGCCATCTCTATTCATGCAAGGTATCTTTATTTGAAACACCTAGATTATCTAACAATGTAAAGGAAAGATAACTCTCACTTGTATAGATCGACAGTAGCCTCACATGCACTCAAAAATCACATTACATCAATTAGGATGCCTAAACAAACCTATTAGACCTTTGACCCCTAAAATCTAGCAAAAAATGACAAAATTTTGAAGCAGGAAAGGGTTACATACTACACTACTCAATCGCTTGGGACACTATAAGGTACGTACATGATAACCTTGATAAGAACCAACTAGAATTGGTGCCATAACTCCATTGCCCTGCAACAAAATCTCACCTCAAAGCACTCAAATTCCTAAAACTCAAATGCACAAATGAGGATTTAGACCCCCCTAGGGCCTATTTATAGACCTTTTTACCTAAGAGGGCCCCTCTTCATAACTTGGTGCATCAACCTTGACCCTCAACCACAAATACAGGCACCTCAAATGCCCTAAAATTAAAAACTTTTATTTACAACACATTTACCACTATTAAATTAGCTTGTCAAAACAATTTCCCAAGTTTTTTGAACTTTTTCAAAATTTGCAAATTTTCTGAGGGGGCACCATTCTATCTCATAGTCACTGAGGCATATTGGGGCAACTCCTCAGTATGAATTCTTGAATTTTCCTTGACACAATGCTACAAAAAAACATTGTATCAAAGAGGAGAAAAATGTAGATAGCTGAAATTATCCTGGTCTACAAGTAGCACTTTTATACTAACTTTCACCATTTTTCCCTAATGATTGTGTGAATGCTTGATCTAGACCTACTCAAACATAGATAAACAACACAATGTTAGTCAAGAAATAAATCTAAACTAGCATTCCCCATGAGATTCATTCAAAGCACAATGAATAAGAAATAAAGAAAAGAAATCAAATGAAAGCTAATTAAATCCTATTCTAATGGGGTATGTGTAGGATCATTATGGGAAAAACAAGCCCTTAAGTGGCAAAAAATTCAAAAAAATCAGAGTTAGGCAGCTAGATGTAAAAATTTGAATAAGTTATCGATATTATTTCAAAAATATGTAAGAATAGAATCTATAGCAAATTGAATGAAGTTTCTAAACTACCAGGTTTGTTTAAAAAAATATATATATTTGGTTAAAATTTAAAATTTCAATGTAGTGGTACTTAAATTTCAAGGAAAAAATAAAAAGTAGGTGTCAATCTGGCCACCCTAACCACAATGAAATGGTAATATTTTTTTATAATATTTTAGATATAAGTAGAGGACTCATGCCCCAATGTGATGCATATTTTTTTATAATTTTTTCCAAGTAAAGAATTAATTATGAATTTTTTATTACAACTTTTTAAAATATATAAAAACTTGTATGTCTGACCACCTTAACTTTGTCAAAACTTCATGAAACTCAATTTTTATTTTTTTAATCCTATAGTACACAAAACATAGAATGTGATGCATGTTTTGGATTCAAAAAATGTGATACCGTTTGAAATTTATAGATTTTTTTCAATCAGCCTATCAATCAGGTCTTTAGTCGTAATTTGAATAGAAAATGAATAATAATTACTTATTAAATTAAAGTAAAGCATAATTTATATCGGTGGAAAGTTGAGAATCTCCGTTAAAAACCCTTTTCGTTTCATCAATTTTGGGTAAAAAAATAGTCATCAGCCACATACCCATCATATTGCCACTTTTTGGCCCATCATGATCCTGCACATACCCAATGCTCAAACCAACATCCCATGGGGGAATTGGTGCTTATTTGATGTGGAAAGAAGCCCTTTCCCAATTCCTTGATAAACTTGATGATGATTGGTTGATCCTTGATGAAGAATGACAATAGCCTTCCTATGATTGATGAAATCTCATGCTAACATGGATGAAAATGGGTGAAATGTGGATGAGAATGAATTCAAAATGACTATAATGATTTTACATTGATTGTTGATTCCTCAAAAAATAGATAAGGCCTTTATTCATAGAAAGAAGGATGGAGGATTTGAAAGATATGGAGGATGTGGGAAAAAAGATAAGCCAATGATAAAGCACCACTTGTCATCATGCTAATGGACAAAGGTTGAGCACATTTTGGAGAATGTGCAAAGAGGGGGGAGATTCAAATTCAAAAGATGGCTTGAAGGATGTGGTGAAAGGTGAAGTTAATGCCATGTGGCTCAAGGAAATGACATGTAAGAGATTTTAAATGCTTTATTGGATGTACAAACCATTTTGGAGGGATTTTTCAAATTTGGTGAATATTCTAGCCATTGATGTCTTTTTGAAAGAAAATAGATTATTTAATAAATTGATAAATTGATTTTCATGAGCAAGTGGCAAAAGCTAGAGGATTTGATGGATTAAGATTAGCATGAATTAGGATTTGATTACTTTAAAGGAGATTAGCTGATTTGACCATTTTGACTTAGATTTTAGGATTGATTTAAATCAAAATGAGAGGAATATGATTTAGACTTAATTAAATAAAGATTTTGATTTATTTAATTAAAAGGGGATGATGTCATCTTTAAATCAAATAAAGATAAATTTATTTAATTTAAATGAGATGAATTTAGAGATTAAATAAAATGAATTATTTAATTAAAAGAGTGACGATGACTTAATTAGATAAAATTGATTTATTTAATTAAGAAATGAAGAGTGATGAATTTAATCAAATACAGATTATTCGATTAAATGAATAGCAAAGGATATGATTCAGGATGAAATGGTATTATTAAATTAGGATCAAGCATATAGGATCAATTTGGTACATTTTCTGTGTCTACATTTTTCCTCTCTTTGAAGCAAAGTACTTGTTGTGTTGGTTCAAAGAATAAACTATCTTGATCAAAATTCAAAAATTCTCTATTTTTTTTGGATTCCCCACTACTACCCCAACAAATGAAGAATTACGCTAGTATACTGCCTCCTTGAGAGATTGAGTGAAAAGGTTTGTTTTTTGGGTGATCTCATGACAAAGAGGTTCAAGATTAGTTCAGCTCGAATCTTTGATGTAGACAATCATCGGCCATGGGTGGCCTCATGTATATTTTGATATATTACACACACTTGATACTTGGATAGAAATGTTAGCAGAGATAGAAGAATAAGAGATGAACACAAGAGGATCCAACAAGTCCATGATCTATGAGACTTTATTAGAGATGATGATTAATGATGATGATGATGATTTTCTTATCAGTAATTGGGATTTTAAAAGGGCTATTTACCTTATGTTTGATAGCACACATAGGTACGATGCATCAAGGTATAAAGAACCAATATGGTGTTGTACCTAGTGTGATGGAATTTGAATTGACAAATAGATAGGAGTATTCTTGTTCACACTTGACATACAGAAACCTTGCTAGGATGCACCTAACAAAGCAAGTATTCACCAAGTTATAGTACAAAAATGTCCAACAAGCACATCAGACAAAAGATAGTGATTGATGCCCCATTCCTTTCTCTCTAAATCATTTTGATTAGACATCATCGAGAGGTCATTGGAATGAGTGCAATAAGATAAATCAAAAATAAAAGATCATGTACACAAACAAGTCAATGCTCTTCATACCACTAGCCAGGAATAAACTATGATGATACTTGATGTTGATGTCCATTGTAGGAAGGATCCATCCTAGGACATGATGATATTAGATGATTTGATATGGGACTGATTGGATGATAAGGTATTGAGAGAAAGAGTTGACCAACTTGTTTACTTACTAACCTAGATTTGAGACTTTGATGTTTTGAGTTTTCACTTTTTACCTATTAGACTTGTTTCTGACTATTTTACCAAAGGTTAAGGGTGATGATTGATTTATTTATTGCGGGTGAAAGTGAGATGAGATGGTTTTATTTTTTCAAATATTTGGATGTTTTTTGATCTTTTTGAAATGTTTTGAGGTTGTTTTTGGTATTTTCAAGATTTTACAAATGTTTTGATTTTCAAATTATCAATTTTTTTGGGATTTTCCAAGATTTTGACTAAGAGACTAACCTAAAAGACCTATCCTAGGGGCCTCAGGGGCTCATCAATAGATTAGCCTTTCCTACATTATACATGCAGAGACCACGTAGTTTGACTAACATAGACTCAATTATTGATCAGAAATGAACAGATGGATTGCCAGTTTATTATGACGAACTCCTAAAGGACTAATCTAAGTGCCTTGGGGGATGATCAAAGATCAACCTTGCCTACATTCAAGGCTTAGAGACCCATAGTTCAACAAGACGACCTTGTTTTTGACTTTCTCTGACTGAATTTTTGACCTATTTTTGGATTTTAATATGTTGTGAATGTTTTTGGATTTTTTATTTTTTGATGTTTTTGGATTTTTTCATTTAGGGACTTCAAGAATATGCACAAATCTGATCTGATGAGAACATGCCCCCAACATGAAACAATAGACTAATCCATTAGAGGCAGGACAAACTAACTTTGAGAATGGACCAATTAGTACTAGGAGGGATCATGACACGAATACATGACCAAGCTATGATGTGGATGCCGAATGGATGATGGATGGGGATATGCAATGCGATGGATGATGGAAGCATGTAGAATGAGTTGTGAAGATCCTAGTGGATGGAAAGTGCTTATTTACACAAGGTGCATGTATTCTAGGTTTTCACCAAGGTACTTTCCCAAAGCGCCACAAAAGTGGTTTTCACTAGAGGATGATTTTTTCTCTTTACTATTTTCAATCTTTTTTTTTTTTTTGGATTTTCATATATTTGATTTTTTTGTAATTTTTTTGTGAAAGATTTTAAGCTCATCTTGAACCACCTAGTGGTATCAATGTAGATGCTTCTATCATAATGTGACATCGATATATTTCCTGAAGAAGTTGCTTTTCCAAGATACATGCACTTGAATACAACTTTTGAGATTCTTGATCTACTTTATTAATACTAGAGTTAACTCTGTCTTTGTGTGCATATCGTAATAGAGTGCCTTTTGAATCCTTATGATGAAGGGTTGTCACCAATACATGGTCAATGTGAAAATTGGATATTGTTGATGATGTTTTCTACACAGCAACAACCCAGACAAAATATGGAAATCCTATCTCTTGAAAGGTAAATCTCTATCAACAAGCCTCAAGAGATAACCCCAAGGTCTCTAATGTCAAGTCTTGACAATGCATAAACAACTTAGTGATAAATGTGAAAATGTTGGTAATCACAAGGGGACCTTACTACAAGCAAATACTGAATCTCAAAGCTTATCAGATTTAGCAAGATGGTGGTACTCTTAATCCTAAATCTAACTTAGGTAACAAAGAAATAGAAAAAAGATAAGGGTTTCAAAGAGATTCTTAAATTTAACACTAATCCTAAGATTAACAATGCAAATGATGAAATACTTGAAATGGACCAATCCCTCATAAACTAATTCCTTCTTGACCCAAATGAATCTGCAATCTCACGTAAATAGTGTGATCTTCTAAGGCATTAAGGATTTTCAAATCATGAACATTCATCCAAAATAATCCTATTGCAATCGAAATGAACAAGCATCCACAATTGAACTAAGCACAATGAATTTAAAGTCCAGGCTAACTTTGCAAAGCAACTAACAATCAATTGGTTGTGAAAATTATGGACCAAAGATTGTTGCAACACCTCAAGCATCAAATCATAAACACTATAAATTCATCTAACATTAAACCTAGCACATCTATCAAATAAACTTAAGAAATTCCAAAGATAGAATCACAAGAACCATGCCAGACAAAATTCAACACAAGAAAGGCACCAAATCATAATGTCTTCACTTGCATTAAATTACCCAAAGTAGCAACAATTCTAGTATTCTGTTACAACACTTGCTTGCTTGAAAATAAGACTAACTTCTAACTCTAACTCTTGCTATACTACTTAATTTGCTCCAATATCAAAACTACCTAGCCCTTACAAAAGATGCAGAATGCCATATTTATATAAACCCCTAAGACATGTTGGCCCAATTAGGTTTACAATAATAATAGGCCACAAAACAAGTTAGCCAAGGAGAATTTGAAATAAACAAAGTGGGCATTAAATGCAAGTACTCCATCCAGATGGGCTTGGGGTCTCCAATAAAGCTCGATCCAATGCATGTGAAGGAAGAGGAGAAATAATGGGGAAGCACAAATTTCAATGAGGCATTGTATGAACTACATTCCCCTTTGTCCTTATTTTGTTCCACCCCATCCTGCACCATCAGAAATATCTTATCCAAGTTAGCTATAGGTGGCATAGTCAAAACCTTAATTCTCCTCTCAATGGATTTAATATCCTCTCTTGACTGCTCCACCAATTTATCCCATTCCACCTTCATGGTTTGATATTTATCCATTATCGCAATATAGGTGGTTGCATCATCCAATTGATGTTTAGTGACCAGGTCTTCATTGGTTGGAGAATATACATCTTTCCATGATTTTCTCAACTATTCCAAGTTCAAATGCTTTGGCTCAAACCTTTTTCTACCCGTCATAACCTCAAAGAAAGAAATGCATTTATTGTAAATTTTAGTCAGGGTGTCTTCAATTTTCCTCCTCTACTTATACACCTTCTTCAAAACCCTTTTCCTTATTTGCAAAACCTCAAACCATTCCCAAGGTTCTGCAACTCTAGATGAAGGAAGAATTCCATCACTCACCAACTTATCTTTAGTATATTCCATCATGGTCTTCATTTTCTACAACAGGAGATCTATGTCTTCTTTATCTTGTGCCAATACATGTTTTAACCAATTTATTGACCTCATAGCATCTCCACCGGTTGAAAGGATGTCCTTGATAGCATTATCTCCCTTAGTTTTCACCCCTTGTATCTAGTTCATTGTGGCATGAGTAGTACTCTTCATTCTCTCTAGCTCCGTTATGGTTTGTTGTGGAAAAAAGCTTGTAACAGATGATGAGGAGCTAATAGATTGCAAGGGCTTCATCAAGTCCTACAAGTACTTCTTTAATTTATCATTCTCCCTCTTCAATTCTTGCTTGGTTTTTACTTCCTTCCTCAATCTACCCAGGATTATAGCACTAGATCCTTCATAATTTTCAATCTCCTATTCCATGGAAGTAGGCCCTAGGTTAATAGTCTGCACACTATAGTCACTACTAGTTAAATCATCCTTATTCTTATCAAGAGTAGGAGTAGAAATCTAAACCACCATATTATTGGCTTCACCCCTCTCAATCTTGGAGATGACTCTGGCTTTATTCTTTTCTTTACCCTTTCCTATATTCGCCAATAATTCATCCCAATTGGGAGGAGTATCATCCACAAAAATCTGTTTACTCTTTAATTCTTTGTCCAACCAGCCTGAAATAGTAGAATTAGATTATACATTGATCTATCCAACTTCATCCTATTGATACCTGGGAATACCTTCATTCAGATCCTATTTCTCAGGAATCTCCTCAACTTTTTCTTCCTTTTCTTTATCATTCTCTTCTTCTTCATGTACCGGTGATCGAGTCCTAAATGGAATTTCCTCTCTCTAAGGAGGTCTATCTTCTTCACTTCTATCAAGTATATCATCATAAGACACTAGAGGAGACTGCAACACCCTCTCTATTTCTGACTCAACACTATAGAGCTCACCTTCTTGAAATTCTTCTCCTTTTGGATATTGGTGACTCTCTACCTCTTTGGATTCACCTGGTTCACTTGGTGCATTATGAGTTTCTTGGGAAGGAGGAATATTATCATGTTGTTTTGTAGCAGGAGTAATTGAAGGAGCATCCTTCTTTGACACACTATCCTTAGGAGAAGGAGTTATTGATTTTCTTGTGTATACATGTGTCCTTTCTCCCGAACACTCCACATTTATTACTGGTGGGTCAACTTTATGCCCTACTCAGAGGTTTCCTTCTCCTTATGTGACAATCTCACCATTCTTCTTCTCATTGGCATAGAATCACCAGATTTTCCTTTTCAACTTCATCCTTTGCTGAATTCTTTGTCCTTGAAATATATTTTTGTTTCTTTGCAATAGGATTTCTTTGCTTCTCTACCTCTTGTACTTCCTCCACTTGAAAATATTTAATATTTATCTTGAAAGGAGATCTCACCTTGCCCTTATCTTTAGGATCCTACTTAGTTGACTCCTGCGAAGTGGAATGGGATTCCAAGTCTCCCGTTAGATCATAGGTGCATTGCACACCTTCATCTTCTAGCTCCCACATCTTATGCTTAAGCCACAACTTATTATACTTGATCACTGGAGTCATGATCTACTCTAACTCTATATTCTCTTCCTCCAACTAGTCTATTTCTCCCATTGGTTTATCCTTCATTGCCTCATAATCATGGCCCTGAATCAAATCTCCATCATCTTAAACTTGATCTAGAATGGCCTTCACATTATATAGATGAACCAAGTTAATAGGTAGCCTAGAAAATTTATTTCTTCTAATCTCAAATTCATCACTGCAATTGGCCCAATAGTCCTCTATATCATCCTTGTGACTATATTCTCTACTAGCCTTCTTCTATGCTTCACCAGTCCTATCAAACCTATATCTTTTGGAATGAAAGGATAACCCAAGAGTGATCATTTCTTTTTTAGAAGCATAGGCCAAATTAATAGAAGGGCATGCCTCACTAGTGCCTATCCGCAAAGGAAAATCTCCACCGAATCTAGTCTTATGCTTATCCTTCTTCATAATTGCATCAAAATCACATATTTTCCTTGTGACCTCCAGAAGTATAATGTGATTAGTGGGATACCAAGGAATTCTGTATGGAGCCCTCTGAAAACCATATATCCTTATATATGAAAAGGTGGGAAACTGTATGAACCAAGTCCCATAACATTTGATTAGATCCTTGGCATGTCAGATATCCTTACATGCTTTGCACCTTGGAGGAACCTAGTTATGTACATGCTAAATGCATCATTCACCCTCCTATAGCTCAAGTTACCTAGGTGTAACTATGGATAGACCTCATAGATTACATCCTGCCCAAACACACCCCTTGTACTTAGTCCTTTGTATGGATGGAACCTTGCAAGCACATAAACCAAGTAGGTCATTGTGAAGGTCTTCATTTGTAGGACATTACACATTTGTTCATGAATCATGGCACTTATAACACCTTCCCAATGGTAGTTAACAATCTACTCCATTCTCACAATGACATGGAACATCCAATTCTCAAATACTTATACACTCTTCAACACTACCACCCTACTAAGAAGGGTAATAACATCATAGTATTCCTTCTTGAATTTAGCTCTGAATAGCTGCTTGGGTAGCTTGGAAAAGGGGGACCTAGGCTTCTCCAACTAGGAATTGATGACCTATTGGGACATGATGGTATCTTCCTCATAGAACTTATTTGCCATATCCATATCAAAATTCACCACATGAGACCTATCTAGCATGTCAACGGTTTGGGCTATAGACACAAGATTTAGATTTTCCATAATTCTCTCTTGGGGACCAACTATCCTTTTTGTACCTCTATCATAGTGTCTAACACACTCAAGCACCAACTCAGAACACTGCACTATAGGAGGGAATCTAGCTACATGTTCCCACCCTAATTCCAATGTCCTCTCCAGCAAAGTAAGGTTTTGTGCTACCATCCTTGTCTTGAACTCTTCATAATCCCACAATCCAACATTTGTATCAATTAACTCTAACCATATGGAAGTAAGCTTGCTCTCAGGAATTCTTCTCTTGATATCCATTTTGATTCTTTCTTCCTCAGAAATAGAAGACCCCTCTCCACTTGGATCCATCACTCTACCCCTAGTTCCACTTGTCACTACCTTACTTGACTCAACCTACGTTTAACAAAGAAACCATAATAAAGATCACGTGAAACCCAAGTTAATTAATCAAAAATGACATATTCAACCTCAATATAAGTCCCATGATAAACAAAATTCTCTAAAACCTCATAAGAATTGATCATATCAAAGTTCGGGTTTTCAATCCTCCTGTGGAATCCAAGCTAGAGAGGAATTTCGAAAAATTCCCAACTAGGCGGATTTTAGCGAAATAAACATAAAAGCATCCAATAATCATTTAATCAACTGTCATTAAATAAGTTAAAACATGATACATCTTTAAATAATTCAAGTTGATCATACAATGCATAATCACCAGCTAATAAATCATGCTATCTCTTAGTTCTTCATTTTAAACAAGGTTTCAGAGAATTCAGCCTAGGATGAAAATCCACGAAAACAACAATAGTCTATGAATTCTAGGAAAATGAAGGAACAAAGGAAATTTTGGTAAAATATGGAGGAAATGGAAATCCACGAAGCATGCATAACTCTAGATCATTGCACATTTAGGGAAAATAAAGAGAAAATGGAAAGTTAAAAAATTCTTGTAGTTAATGAATTTCGCAAAGACCTCGAATTTCTAGATATTATCTTTTCATTGCGACTTCACTCAAATTAATCGAAGGATCACAAATTGGAGGACCTTGGGCCTAAAACTAGCTCAATTTGAACCTCTTACAGATCATCTTTAAATTTGAGGCTCATCTTAAAGTAAATCGAGAGGAATTAGTGATGCCCTAAGCACGAAACCCTAAAATTCCACCATGAATGCACAGGACAAGCTTGGGATCAACTTGCTCATTTGCTAGGTTTATAGAAAGTTCTTTATGGCCTACAAGAGTGAGCTACCTCATAATGAAATCAAAAAATGAGCTTGAAAAAACTCACTTGGGAATCATCAATCTAACATAATTGAACAACCCTAACTTCAGATGTTCAATGCCCAAACATACAGAAATTTAGACTCCAAGCACACTTAGGACGCCAAAGAATCACTCAAATTCAATAATCAAAAGCAAGGAAATGTGCACATAGAATTGATGAAGTGAGACTCGATTACAACAATGACGGGTAACAATATTTAGCACCTTAGCAAACAACAAATGACACCTGAGAAAATCACCACCAAATCCAAGAATTCACAAATCCAACACGCCAAATCTAGCCAAGCACTTAGGATCAAGCACTACAGATCAATAGAGAGTAAATGATGATAAAATTTAATGGCATAAAACTCCCCAAAATTGTTTTAATACCTATCGCATAAATCTTACAAACGAGCATTAATGTAGTCAACAAGACAGGCCAAACCAAAACTCAAGAATCCGACAGGGCGACAGAATTTTAGAAAAATCTAGTTACCACAAAATTCTATGAAGGACCAAAATCTCTGGATCACAGTATAAAGCAGCTGCCCTTGGGTTTTCAAGGAAACCCAAGAATTTTTCCAGTGGAGGAAAATCCCGAAGTTGAAGGAAAACCCAAAAATTGTCCAAAACTTAAGATTTTCAATGTACACCATATAGGGATCATCAATGCAAGCAAGATAAACCTCCAAGTACATTCCCAAGCAACTGAATCCTCAAAATTGAATGGCCAAAACACCAAGAACAAAAGAAAAAGGGGTTCCCTTCTTTCAGCGGGGCATGTGTGCGAAAAACTACACAACAAATTGTGACTCTGCTAGGGAAACGATCTAGAGCATTTCAGTGACAAACTAGAATCAAAAACCTAGAATTTATAGTTTCAGTCCTTGCATCAGGTCATCAATTTGGCAGAGTTTCAAAACATAGAGATAAGCAAACCATTCTTGTACTAGGGTCAAAGTGTGTGCATATGTGTTCATTCCTGTTTTCCTTGGTTACAATGAGGATCAAATTTGGTCTGACTAGGCTACATAAAGATTCAAACTGCAAAAGCAACCTGGATAGAGCCTCACTACCAGTCAGGCATCCATAGCCCCTGATGAGGTTATCACTATGATTCCCCCCCCCCAAGCATAGCTTTACTGCTAGTTAGGCATCCATAGCCTCGGTAGAGATACTTGGATACTCCTGATAAGTTGATTTTTTACGTTTGATTTTCAATATATCTTTTTTCGTTTTGATATTTATTTTCTTTTCATTTTTGTTTCAACCTATGAACAATGAAGGTCACACTCAAGGTTGGGAATCACAGTGGTGTTGAAGTAGAATATAAGATTTTTCACCTAAACAGACTTCATAGGAACCCCTTGCAACCTTGGAATTTTTTAAAAGAGCAGAGCAAAAAAAAACCAAAACAAAAGAAAACCTAAACTAACCAAAACAAAACAAACCAAAAGCAAAGAAGAAAAGGAAACCAAATATAACCAAAGCAAAGTAGAGCAAACCAAAACAAAAAAAAACCTACTCTAACTATGTACAAGAAAGGAGCTGTAAACAACTCAAGATTGGAAATAATGCTTCAAGTACTACCCATTGACAGGTAGTGAGATATCTTCCCTAGTGCGGGTTTTCAAGTGAAAAGCATTATCTCCCAGGATCTCTGAAATCTAATAAGGGCCAAGCCAAAGTTTATCAAATTTACTATGCTCCCCTTTTCAATCATGTGCTTTATCCCAGTAGAGAACCAAGTCAGAAATCCTAAAGGCTTTTACCTTGGCTCTCCTATCAAACCATCTTTTGACTACCCCCTGATGTTTGGAAAAAATTTCAAGGGCTTCATCTCTTTTCTCTTCAAGGTGTAACAACTCAGCAAGTATGGCTTCTTGTTTATCCCCTTCATCATAATAATCATTAATGAACTATAGGGTGGGGATTTTTAACTGAATAGGAAACATAGATTCTAGCCCATAAACCAGATGGTAAGGGGATATTCCTATGGAAGTCTTGTGCCTTGTATGATCTGCCCAAAGGGAAAACTGAAGCTGGGTATGCCAATCCTTAGGATTCCTTTCTAACAACTTGTGGATAACTGTTAAGAGATTCTTATTGGAGGACTCAGCCAAACTATTACCCTGAGGGTAATAATTGGATGCAAATTTAATTATAATTCCATGATCAAAGGCCTAGTTATAGAATTTCAATGATGCAAATGCATGACCATTATCACAAACCAAAGACATAGGACATCCAAAGTGATTAATAATACATGATTCGATGAAATTGATTACCACTTCAAAAGTACATTGTTTGCATGCAAGAGCCTCAATCCATCTCGTGAAATAATCAATAACAGTAAGAATATACATGTGACCTGCAGAGGAGGGCAGATTGATTGGACCTATGAAGTACATTCCCCACTATGTGAAAGGTTTTACCTCAAATACTGGTTGAAGTGGAAGAGTTGCATGCTTCTCTTTGGTTGCTGCAGTCTAACACACATGACATGTCCTGACATGGCTGTGTGTCCTTCAACAATGTGGGCCAATAATAACTAGCTCTCAGAATCTGATTTGCAGTGGATCGTGTAGATCCATGGCCAGTACCATATCTATCATGAAGTTTTGGCATAACCCTTTCAGCCTCCCATTATCCCAAACACCTTAGATATACAATTTCATGGTTCTTTTTGTATAAGACAACTCCCTTTAGCATGAAACTCTCGCTCTTCAAGCGCAATTCCATTCTCTGTACAACATTGAGATGACCAGGACACCATTGATTCAAGAGATAGTGAATGATATCATCATACTAGTCCCCTGGAGAAACATCTTCAAGATTGTAATGCTGGGCTGCAAGATCAGGGCCCATTTCTGCCATTGTCCTTGTAAGTCCTTGCCCTCTTACCAAATTCATGGGTTGAATCTCAATATCACTGCAACATAGTTACCCACTTAGCTCTGTGTTCTCCTAACTCGTTTTGCATCAACAACAGCTTGACCGTAGGGTCAGGGACTATTACAAAGACCTTTTTCCTGAGAATATAGTGCCTAAATTTTTTCATAGCTCTGACTAGGGCGTAAGCCTACTTCTCCACACATGGGTACCTTAGTTATACATCTTTTAGTGGTGCGCTCATAAATGCTATGGGATGCTAATTCCCTTGGTCAAACTTTTGGGTCAACATACCAGCACAAGAGTGATCAGAAGTAAATGAATATGTGTAAAATGGCTTATCATAATCAAGACTCACCAAAACTGGAGCTTTAGAAATAACCCTTTTAATTTCTACAAATGCTTCCTTAGCTTCTGTACTCCATTCAACTTTAGCTTCTTGCTTCAACATTGCATTCAGTGGCTTGACTATTTTTGCAAATCCTATGATAAACTTCCTTGTAAAATTAATTTTTCCAAAGAATGACTTCATCTCCTTCTTACTAGCTCGTGGTTGATTCTTAAGTTTGGCTTCCACTCGTTTAGGGTCAATAGCAATTCCTTTCTCAGTGATGATGTTCCCTAACAATTTCCCCTTAGTAACTCCATAGATGCATTTCTTTGGATTGAGAGATATTCCAAACTCTCTACACTTCTGAAACACCTTGCATAAATCGGCTATGTGATTACCTCTCTTTTGAGAAAAAGACTGTCAAATCATCCATATAAATAATTATGCATTTACCGATTATATCCTTAAAAGCAATAACCATAGCTCTCTGGAATGTAGCTCTAGAATTAATCAAATTGAAAGGCATCCTCCTATAAGTGAAAGTACCCCACTTTGTGGTGAAAGTAGTTTTATGTCTATGCTCATACTATACCATAACTTGATTGTATCCAAAGTAGCTATCTAGGAAAGACATCATTTGAGATCCATTGACAATTTGAAGTACTTCATCTAGCAAAGGTACTGGATAATTGTCCTTTTTCTAATGCTCTATTAAGGTTCCTAAAATCCACACACAGTCTGATTTCACCATTCTTTTTTCTTATAGGAACCAGGTTTTCAACCTAGGTTGAATGTCTAACTAGGAATATGATTGTAGCAGACAACAGCTTCTACACTTCCTTTTGAATTATGGGCTTTAGCAGGGCATTAATCGGTCTTTTCCTCTACCTGAAGGGTTTTACTCCTAGCTTCAGAGGGATAGTGTGAGTTATAATTGATGTTTCATAGGTCTTCAAGTGCTCATAACTCCAAGCTATCACATCCTGATATGTATGTAATACATCAATTATTCCTTTCCTCTCCTCTGGAGTACATACTTTGCCGATGAAGACATTCTTGACATCATCTTGAGTCCCCATATTATATGTTTCACATTGTCCACTGATGGACTCTTTCTTGGAATCTTGTTCTTGATCTATGACCTTATCTAGATCAAAAATCCTTTCTAGCTACACCATTCCTCTAGGAATAGTATTAGTCTTCAAATTAATCACCCCTTCCAAATCCATCTCTACTTCTTGGAGTTCAGTTTCATCAACAATCTGAGAAGCAAAGACATATGAGCTTGTGATAAAATCCAAAATATGCTTATCATCCTCAAATACCTAGAAATTTGTAACATTGTCAAGTATTAAAGGTACTAGAGTTAATTCCACTATAAACTTCTTCAATCTAGAAAGAGAAAAAGGTTGCAACGTACTAGCTACCTGAGCAAGGGAATCTATTATTTGGTTCTTATTACGTGGTATCAACTAAATGTTGAAGGCATCAAATCCTTTAATAAGTTCCCAAACTCTATGCCTATAATTGGTCATCCTTTGATCATGACATGAGTGTTGCCTCCTGACTTGTTTGACCACTAACTCAGAGTCCCCAAAAACTTGCAAAATCTTAACCCTTTTCTTTCGTCCCATGAGCAACGCATGAATGAAAGCTTGATATTCTACTACATTATTAGTATAATGAAACTGAAGTCTATGAGAAACAAAGGAATTTTTACCTCTTGGACTAATTAGCTCAAATCCCGCCCCGGCTCCTTGCTTCAATTTGGATCCATCAAATCTTAAATTCCAGCAACCATCAACTGTAGACTTCCTTGTATCTCTTGCACTGTTTCTATTGGAGGGTTCTTCAGAAAGCATCACTTTCTTCCCTTTGGGATCCTCCTAAATATTCTGAATATTGATTTTGACTGTTGGAATGGGGTTGATACATTTCTGCACTTGTTCTACTATAGCCTGACACAAGCAACAATCCAATTCAGAGTGGGAGGCATTATGAACTCTACACCAATTTGGAAAGAGTAATTCTCCAAAATTAATTCCTCTACCCAACTTAACCTAATCTTCAATACACTTTTGAATGAATTCCTAGAAACTATCCGACAAGCTGAGGTGATTATCTTTAGGAACATCATCACTTATTGGTTCCACCAAGGCTCCAGTACCATTGGATTCAGCTATGAGATCGATAGGTGTAGCATGTAACATAAGTATTTCTTCCACATCAGATTCCTCAAAAGGGCTGCAAGTATATAATTACCCATGCTCACCTCTGATATCAAAATCTCATTTGAAGTGTTCTGATATTCTGTAATCATATATTTCATCCTAGGCTCTCTTTCAATCTTGATCTGATTTGGCACTCCCTTCCAAGGAAGCCACATATGAGAGTGATCAGTCAATACATATCCATTCCAAGACCTAGTAAAGTCTCTTCCCAAAATCAAACCATAAGCATTAGGTATATCTTGCACCTGTATATTAATAACTTGTTGAATTCTAGGGTCAGAGGCAACCTGCATATGAATCATATTCAACTTCCCTACAAAATTAACCTCAGTTTGATCCAGTTGAGTAACTTTCTTTTGGGAGTCAGCAAGAGTAATACCTAAGTCTCTACAGACACCAAAAGGCATTACATTGGTAGAAGCACCTGAATCCAACAAGCAATTATGCAGGTTCTTAACAAATATGCAGACAGAGATCAGAAATGGAGGAGTGTTTGTTTTCCCTTGAAACAGAGTCAAAGGAGTATTCACTTGAGCAACTTGAGTTTTATCCTTCACTTTCCCTTTATCTCCAAGTGGTATATGAATCTAATTATGAATCTGATTCTGGCCTTTCACTACTTGGGAACTGGATGCTTTATTGACACTCTCACTGACTGATTTATCTTGTGATACTGAGCTAGCATTGTAAGCTCCTAAAACTGCATTTCTAATAGTTGGAACTCTAAATAATTCATATGTAGAGAGACTTACTTTAGCTTCTTGAGTTCTTCCACAACATATGTGGCTAGTTGTTCTGTACTTAGATTAGTAGGGGCCTGTTTGGGACATTCCACCACCCTATTCTTGTTTGATTCAACACTCTTTCCCTTCGATGGATCAACTTGTGCTTCTCCTTCCTTTGATAGGTACTATTTAGGCACATGAGGATATAGTGGATTATTACTAGCATTGGGATCTGGAGGTGTGGTGAAGTTGTTTGGAGGAATAGAAGTGGTGTAGGGGTCTCCAACCTATGGATGCCTATGTTGCAAGTCCTTTAGATCATATTTTTTAACAAGTCACTGGAATGTCTGTACCTCTTCAACATAAGCTTCTTCTTCATCCATGGGGCCATTTTCATTCACTGGATTTTCATTGAGCAACTGTGTAATCTCATCTCTATTGCACACCTAATCCACCTCTTCTTTAAGTTGGTTTGATTCTTCTTCAGGAACATTCTCCTTGCTCTGTGGAAAAGGAGCATGATTTAGCACCAACACTGATGAATCATAGGGGATAGATGGCACCATCTCCTAGCTAGTTGCATTATTTTCCACCTCATACTGGAAGATTGAAGCCATTGTCTAAAATTCTAGATAGTCCAATTCAAAATGCTGACTTGTTTTATGGAGCCTACACCATCTTGATAAAGCAGCCTCAACTAAATATACACCACTTGGAGGCTTTTCTTGATTGACTAGCTAATCGAATGGGGTGGGGACACCTCCATTGTTAGGCCTTGTATTCCAAGTTTTGTTCTATCTGGGTGGTTGTCTCTTGTCAAACCCTTGTCCACTAGCCTAACCCCTATCAAATTTTTGGCCTCAAGATTGTACTTTATCATAATTTTGTCCTTTGTCATTATTATATCCACTTTCAAGATGTTGGCTTCTATCGAAATGTTGTCCTTGTTGAATTTCTCTATTTTCTCTACTATGATTGGATTGCATACTTCTTTGAGCAGCCTGAAGCTAACTATTCTGGTTTCTCAAATATGTTAACTACATATTTAGCTTCTTCACTTGTTCAGTCAATTCATCCAGTCTCTCCTTGTCAAGATTTCTATATGGAGGCTAGTTAGCATTGTTTTGGGAATATCCTATTGGAGTACTAGTATTTAGTGATTGGTTCAATACTTTAGAATTTTGTAGATATGTGGGAAAACTAGCCTGAGGTTGTGGATGAAGAGGTTCATTTACATTTTGTTGAGGGTACCTGATTTTGGGTGGAACTTAACTCATAGGAGGTCCTGGGTGAGGAACCAGAGGCAACTGAGGTATTGATTTCATGATAGGAGTTTGATTAGTGAGAGCCTAATTAAGAGTTGGGACCTGCCCAGGATGATAAATGGGTCCTAGTGACGGTAAAGGCCTAGATAGGTGTTGTCATAAAGTAGTGCTAACCTTCATAGCCTCTGCGTATGTATCAAGTAAGGTAGTAGGGGGATTGTTTCTCCATTTCATGAAGGTGGTTGTCAAACTGTCAAGTCCCTCATAATAGACTTCTAAAGTAGTGGCCTCAACAATAGCATAAGGGGCCTGCACTTGGGTATAAGCACGATGAAACCTATTATTAAAGGACCCTGTAGGCTCATGGACTTCTCTCTTAACATTGGTGAACTAAAGATAAAGCTCATTGGGACTAATGGAAATCCTAAAATTTTGGAGAAATGTAGTCTCTGATTCGGTCCAATTCTGAATAGACCTAGTACGAAAATGATTATACCAGTAGAATGCATCTTCCCCTGAGGAATAAGGAAAGAGCCTACACGCTACATCCTCATGATTGATTCCTCTATCCTTAAGGCTAGTTTGTAAGATCCTAATGTGTTCCTCAACAGTTCTATTAGGGTCATTAACATGGATCTTGGAACAAAAATGTTATGGGTTCTTGAGCATTACATTGTAATTATTGAAGGTCAAGCGAGATAGATTGTTGGCAAGGAAAGCCATTAGTGGAGGAGGAGGTTGTAATGGCTAATTTATGGCTTGTTGGGGCTGCGGAATAGGAATGGCCTCTGAATCAGATGGAGATGGACTTGATGAAGATGAGGATCTTGACCTAGTAGGAGCTAACAATTCTTGAAATTACTCTTCCCTTGGAGTAGATCTGGTTCTTCTTCTAAATCTTTTAGGAGACATGGCAAACATAAATTGATCCAGCTTGCTTATTTAGGCCCTCCTTCTAGCACCAATCTGTTGATGGTGTTTTCTACACAGTAACAACTTAGAAAAAATATGGAAATCCTATCTCTTTTCAAAGGTAAATCTCTATCAACAAGACTCAAGAGATAACCCCAAGGTCTCTAATGTCAAGTCTTGACAATTCATAAACAACTCAGTGATAAATGTGAAAATGTTGGTAATCACAAGGGGACCATACTACAAGCAAATACTGAATCTCAAAGCTTATCAGATTTAGCAAGATGGTGATACTTTTAATCCTAAATCTAACTCAGGTAACAAAGAAATAGCAAAAAGATAAGGGTTTCAAAGAGATTCTTAAATTTAACACTAATCCTAAGATTAACAATGCAAATGATGAAATACTTGAAATGGACCAATCCCTCATAAATTGATTCCTGCTTGACCCAAATGAATCTACAATCTCATAGAAATACTGAAATATTCTAAGGCATTAAGGATTTTCAAATCATGAACATTCATCCAAAACAATCCTATTTTAATCGAAATGAACAAGCATCCACAATTCAACTAAGCACAATGAATTTGAAGTCCAAGCTAACTTTCCAAAGCAACTAACAATCAGATGGTTGTGAAAAGTACGGACCAACGATTGTTGTAACACCTCAAGCATCAAATCATAAACACTATCAATTCATCTAATATTAAACCTAGCACATCTATCGAATAAACTTAAGCAATTCCAAAGATAGAATCACAAGAACCATGCTAGATAAAATTCAACATAAGAAAGGCACCAAATCAAAATGTTTTCACTTGCATTAAATTACCCATAGTAGCAACAATTCCAATATTCTATTACAACACTTGCTTGCTTGAAAATAAGACTAACTCCTAACTCTAACTCTTTCTATACAGCTTAATTCGCTCCAATATCAAAACTACCTAGCCCTTACAAATGAGGCATAATGCCATATTTATAGAAACCCCTAATACATGTCGGCCCAATTAGGTTTACAATAATAATAGGCCACAAAACAAGTCAACCAAGGAGAATTCAAAATAAACAAAGTGGGCATTAAATGCAAGTACTCCATCCAGATCGGCTTGGGGTATCCAACAAAGCTCGGTCCAATGCATGTGAAGGAAGAGGAGAAATAATGGGGAAGCAAATTTTTTGATGAGGTATTGTATTAGCTACTTTCCCCTTTGTCCTTATTTTTCTCCACCCTATCCTGCACCATTAAAAATATCTTATCCAAGTCGGCTATAGGTGGAAGAGTCAAAACCTTAATTCTCCTCTCAATGAATTTAATATCCTCTCTTGACTGCTCCACTAATTTATCCCATTCCACCTTCATGGTTTGATATTTATCAATTACTGCAATATAGGTGGTTGGATCATCCAACTGATGTTCAGTGACTGGGTCTTCATTGGTTGGAGAATATACATATCGCCACCATTTTCTCAACTGTTCCAACCTCAAATGCTTCGGTGCAAACCTTTTTCTACCCGTCATAACCTCAAAGAAAGAAATGCATTTACTATAGATTTCGGTCAGGGTGTCTTCAATTTGGCTCCTCTACTTATACACCTTCAAAAACCTTTTCCTTATTTTCAAAACCTCAAACCATTCCCAAGGTTCTTTATCTCTGGACGAGGGAAGAATTCCATCACTCACCAACTTATCTTTAGTATATTCCATGATGGTCATGGTTTTCTACAACAAGATATCTACGTCTTCCTTATCCTATGCCAATATATCTTTTAACCACTTTATTGACCTCATAGCATCTCCACCAGTTGAAAGGATGTCCTTCATAGCATTATCTCCCTTAGTTTGCACTCCCTGTAACCAGTTCACTATGGCATGAGTAGTAGTCTTCATTCTCTCCAGCTCTATTATGGTTTGTTGTGGCAAAAAGATCGCAACAGATGATGAGGAGCTAATAGATTACAAGGGCTTCATCAATTCCTACAAGTAATTCTTTAATTTCTCATTCTCCCTCTTCAATTCTTGCTTGGCTTTTACTTCCTTCCTCAATTTACCTAGGATTACAGTATTAGAGCCTTCATACTCTTCAATCTCCTATTCCATGGAAGTAGGCCCTAGGTTAATAATTTACACACTATAGTTACTACCAATTACATCATCCTTATTATTATCAAGAGAAGGAGTAGCAATATAAACCACCCTATTATTGACTTCATCCCTCTCAATCTTGGAGATGACTCTGGCTTTCTTCTTTGCTTTACCCTTTCCTATATTCACCAATAATTCATCCCAATTGGGAGGAGTATCATCCACAACAATCTATTTACTCTTTAATTCTTTATCTAACCAGCTTAGAACAATAGAATCAAATTGTACATTGCTCTGTCCAACTTCATCCTGTTGATCCCTGGGCATACCTTCATTCAAATCCTGTTTCTCAAGAATCTCCTCAACTATTTCTTCCTTCTCTTTATCATGATAATCTTCTTCATGTACCGGTGATGGATTCATAACTAGAATTTCCTCTCTCTAAGGAGGTCTATCTTCGTCACTTCTAATAGGTTTATCATCATAAGTCACCAGAGGAGACTGCAACACCCTCTCTATTTCTACCTCGGCACTATAGAGCTCACATTCTTGAAATTCATCTCCTTCTAGATCTTGGTGACTCTCTACCTCTTTGGATTCACCTAGTTCACTTGGTTCATTATGAGCTTCTTGGGAAGGAGGAATATTATCACGTTGTTCTATAGCAGGAGTAACTGAAGGAGCATCCTTCCTTGACACACTCTCCTTAGGAGAAGGAGTTCTTGATTTTCTTGGGTATACATGTGTCCTTTCTCCCAAACTCTCCACATTTATTACTGGTGGGTCAACTTTATGCCTTGCCTCAAAGGTTTCCTTCTCCTTCTATGACAATCTCATCGTTCTTCTACTCTTTGGCATAGATGCACCAACTTCTTTATCTTCCTTTTCAGCTTCATCCTTTGTTGACTTCTTTGTCCTTGAAATATGTTTCTTTCTCTTTGCAATAGGTTTTATTTGCTTCTCTACATCTTGTACTTCATCCTCCTGAACATCTTTAATTTTTATCTTGAAAGTAGAGCTCACCTTGCCCTTACCTTTAGGATCCTGCTCAGTTGACTCCTCAGAAGTTGAATGAGATTCCAAGTCTCCCATTAGATCACACATGCATTGAACACCTTCACTTTCCAGCTCCCACATCTTATGCTTGAGCCACAACTTAGAATACTTGATCACTGGAGTCATGATCTGCTCTAACTCTATCTTCTCTTCCTCCAACCAATCTATTTCTCCCACTGGTTTATTCTTCACTGCCTCATAATCATGGTCTTGAATCAAATCTATGTCATCTTCAACTTGATCTGGAATGTCCTTAGCATTATATAGCTGAACCAAGGTAATAGGTAGCCTGGAAAAATTCTTCCTTCTAATCTCAAATTCATCACTGTAATTGGCCCAATAGTCCTCTATATCATCCTTGTGACTATATTCTCTGTTAGCCTTCTTTTGTGCTTCACCAGTCCTATCAAACCTAGATCTTTTGGAATGAAAGTATAACCCAAGAGTGTTCATTTCTTTTTTAGAAGCACAGTCCAAATTAATAGAAGGGCATGCCTCAGTAGTACCTATCCTCAGAGGAAAATCTAGACAAAATCCAGTCTTATGCTTATGCTTCTTCACAATTGCATCAAAATCACATATTTTCCTTGTGACCTCTAGAAGTATAATGTGATCAGTGGGATACCTAGGAATTCTGTATGGACCACTCTGACAACCATCTATCCTTATATATGAAAAGGTGGGAAACAGTATGAACTAAGCCCCATACCTTTTGATTATCTCTATGGCATTGTCAGATATCCTTACATTCTTTGCACCTTTGAGTAACCTAGTGATGTACATGGTGAATGCATCATTCACCCTCCTATAACTTGAGTTACCTAGGTGTAACTATGGATAGACCTCATAGATTACATCCTACCCAAAAACACCCCTTGTACTTAGTTGTTTGTATGGATGGAACCTTGCAAGCGCATAAACCAAGTAGGAGTTCATTGGGAAGGTCTTCATTTGCAGGACATTACACATTTTTTCATGAATCATGGCACTTATAACGCCTGCCCAATGGTAGTTAACATTCTGCTCCATTCTCACAGTGGCATGGAACATCCAATTCTCAAATACTCCTGCACTCTTCAACCCTACCACACTACTGAGAAGGGTAATAAAATCATAGTATTCCTTCTTGAATTTAGCTCTGAATAGTTGCTTGGGTAGCTTGGAAAAGTGGGACTTAAACTTCTCCAACTAGGAATTGATGACCTATTGGGACATGATGGTATCTTCCTCATAGAACTTCTTTGCCATATCCATATCAAAAGCCACCACATGAGACCTATCTGGCATGTCAAAGGTTTGGGCTATAGACAGAGGATTTAGATTTGCCACAATTCTCCCTTGGGGAATAGCTATCCTTTGTGTACCTTTGTTATAGTGTCTAGCACACTCAAGCACCAACTCATAACATTGTATTGTAGGAGGGAATCTAGCTACATGTGCCAGCCCTAATTCCAATGTCCTTCTGGCCAGAAAAGGAAGATTTTGTGCTGCCATCCTTGTCTTGAACTCTTCATAATCCCACAATCCAACATTTGTATCAGTTACCTCTAACCAGATGGAAGTAAGCTTGCTCTCAGAATTTTTGCTCTTGATATCTATTTTGATTCTTTCTACCTCAGAAATGGAAGACCCCTCTGCACTTGGATCCATCACTCTACCCCTGGTTCCACTTGTCATCGCCTTACTTGACTCAACGTACATTTAACAAAGAAACCATAATAAAGATCACATGAAACCCAAGTTAATTAATCACAAATGACATATTCAACCTCAATATAAGTCCCATGATACACAAAATTCTCTAAAACCTCATAAGAATTGATCATATCAAATTTTGGGTTTTCAGTCCTCCAACGTAATCTAGGCTAGAGAGGAATTTTGAAAAATTCCCAACCAGGTGGATTTTAGCGAAATAAACATAAAAGCATCCAATAATCATTTAATCAACTGTCATTAACTAAGAAACAACATGATACATCTTTAAATAATTCAAGTTGACCATACAATGCATAATCACTAGCTAATAAATCATGGTATCTCTCAGTTCTTCATTTTCAACAAAGTTTCAGAGATTTTCATCGAGGACAGAAATCTACAAAAACAACAATAGTCTACGAATTTCGAGGAAAATGAAGGAACAAAGGAAGTTTTGGAAAAATTTAGAGGGAACAGAAATTTGCGAAGTAGGCATAACTCTGGATCACTGCACATTTCAAGAAAACAAAGAGAAAATAGAAAGTTGGAGAATTCTAGCAGTTAAGGAATTCTGCAAAGACCTCAAATTTCTGGATATTGTCATTTGTTTGAAACTTCACTCAAATTGATTGAACGATCACAAATTGGAGGACCTTGGGCCTAAAACTAGCTCAATTTGAACCTCTTATAGATCATCTTTAAATTTGAGGCTCATTCTAAAGTAAATTGAGAGGAATTAGTGATGCCCTAAGCATGAAACCCTAAAATTCTTCCATGAATGCATAGGACAAGCTTGGGCTCAACTTACTCATTTTCTAGGTTTATAGAAGGTTCTTTACGGCCTACACAAGTGAGCTACCTCATAATGAAATCGAAAAACAAGCTTGAAAAAACTCACTTGGGAATCATCAATCTAACAGAATCAAACAACCCAAACTTCAGATGTTCAATGCCCAAACATACATAAACTTAGACTCCAAGCACACTCAGGACACCAAAGAATCACTCACATTCAACAATCAAAAGCAAGGAAATGCTTACATACCATTGATGAAGCGAGACTCGATTACAACAATGACGGGTAACAATCTTTAGCACCTTAGTAGACAACAGATGTCACCCAGGAAAATCACCACCAAATCCAAGAATTCACAAATCCAATAGGCCAAATCTAGCCAAGCACTTAGGATCAAGCACTCTAGATCAATAGAGAGCAAATGATGATAAAACTTAATGGCATAAACTCCACAAAATTGATTTAATACCTATCACAAAAATTGTACAAATGAGCATTAATGTAGTCGACAAAATAAGCCAAACCAAAACCCGAATCAGACAAGGTGACAAAATTTCATAAAAATCCGATGACCATGGAATTCCACAAAGGACCAAAATCTCTAGATCATATCATAAAGTAGCCGCCACCGGGTTTTGAAGGAAACCAGTGAATTCTGCCAGCTGAGGAAAATCCCGAAGTTGAAGGAAAACCCAAAATTTTTCTAAAACTTAAGATTTTCAATATACACCATAGAGGGATCATCAATGCAAGCATGATAAACCTCCAAGCACATTCCCAAGCAAGCGAATCCTCAAAATTGAAGTGCCAAAACACCAAGAACAAAAGCAATAGGGGGTCCCTACTTTCAGTGGGGTGTGTGTGCAAAAAATTGCACAATAGATATCATGTGTGGTGGCATGGATGGAGTACATAGTTTAGGAATAAAAGATGAATTGGTTGACAACTTGGAACCTTTGACTCTCCAAACTTGGGAATATGAGAAATGATGGGTGGATATGAAAGTGTATGTGGAATTAGGACCAATTACTTGATATACTTTGTATGTCACTTGAGAAGCCTTCTTTTGCTTTTGTGGACATCTTTGATGGATAAATTTCCCTTTTTTATTTTGCCCCATAGTTTCATTGACTAATGGAGTTTGATAGGGATAATATTTCTTTATATTCTTTGGTATCCATGTGTATTTGATTTTTCCATTATGCTCCTTAGCTTCTTTTTCTTTAATGACATTCTTTGTGCTTTGATTCAAATCTTTCTTTTGACATTGGTCCCAATTCATGGATGGGATGATGGGTGGATGAAGATTCGTGACGTGGCTGGTTGTAGTATTGACATTGGTTTCACCATAAAAACTCTTCGTGCTCCCTATGTTGATGTTTTCTTGAGACATAGCTTCCCCCAGTATGGTGGTAGTAACACCTTTGTTCCTTAATTCTTCCTATTTTGAGATATCTTGTTCAGTAAGCATTCTCTGATAAATGACCACTACAGATGACATTATTTCAATTTGTTGCTTTGCTGACCTCAAAATATCTTGTTCTATCTGACCTATTTCCTTGAGTGGATAATGTTGGATATCTTCATACATGATGTCCTCAGTCTGAATTTGGGATATATCTAATCTTGATGTTGACAACTCTGTTTGACTATAGGAATCAATAACCTGCTATTTTTGTGTAATAATATCAAGAGTAAAGGAATCCTATTCTAAATGAGGATCATCTACGTGTTCATCCACAAAAAGCATCTCATGGGTAGATGTAGGAGTATGTGCTATGTGTATATGATCATCTTGTATAGATAGGAGAGTATCTAGTAGATATAAATTCTTGATCTTGAATGATTTGGGAATTGCTTTTGACATGCTTTGGATAAAGTTCTTGACATGTGTCAATTTTGAAGGATGGATTGCTTATAAAGGGTTCTTGGATATATTCATTAGGCATGGGAAGTGGCTCAATATCCTTTTGATCTTTGAGTGTACTTGGAACAAATGTTGAGTTGAGGATTCCTTCAATATCTATAACCATGAGGTCAAAGGATGTCGATATGTAATGGAAAGGACCATTGCTAGAATTTGGTGAAAGATGTTGACCATGCTTTGGAGTGAATTCTTGAGATATGTCCTCTAACTCATTAGATGATGTAGAGCCATATTTACCATGATCATAAGTCAATGGATCGTGCATTATGTCAATAGGATCAAATAATTCTAACACTCCTTGAAATAGATGACTAAAAAGTGGCTCTTGATGTATGGTGAATTGGTCATCAGATGGGGTAGAAACATCTTCAATGGATAGATCTTGATCATCATTTTCAACAATTGTGGTGGAGAGATTGTTAATGCTATAACTAGTGGTTGAATCCTGATCATTGTCCCCAATAGTTATTATTTTTTGATCAATAAGATCTTGGATGAGATTTTTGAGTCGAATACAATCTGATGTTATGTGTCCCTTTATTTTATGAAAATCACAAAGGTGATTCTCATTATACCATGGTGGTTTCACTAAGGTCTCAAAATAGTTTTCATAGACGAGGATATTGATGAGATTTTCTTATACCAACTATTGCATGATCAATTCAATGCATTCCCCAAGTGGTGTGTATTTTCATTTGTTACCTTGTGAGATTTTTTCTTTAAATTTACCTTGTGATAATTGATTTTGGAGATGTGGTGATTGATCTTTGAGATATGGTGATTGATCTTTGAGATGGGGTGATTGGGTATGTTGTTTATGTTGTTGATCTTGATATCCAACCTCTTGACATTGGAGATATTGTTCTTGATGTGATTGTGGACATAACTCAATGCTTTGATGACATGGTTCAACCAATGGTAGAGTGTATTTATTTTGGAGTGAAGATGTCTCTTTGCTCAATAATTGAATTAGTTTGGAAAGTGAAGCAATTTGATCTTGATTTTGATCTTGACACCCTTGATATAGTTGATTTGGCTTTTTTTCAACTGGATTTGGAATGTACACTTGTGGTGTTTGCATGGGATCATGGATAAATTATTTTAGATAATGTTTTGATTTGGGATGATGTTTGGATTTGGCATTATAGGTTGAAATTGAACATTGTTGTGGTTGGGAACCATATTTCCTTGATTTAGGTAACTTTGATTTTGCATGGTGTTACCATGACTTGGATCAATACATGGAGTCATTAACATCTTCTTTGGACTTTGAACAAAATTTTTATGATTTGCAAACATATCTATCCCAAAGTTTTCCAAGTGTGGATTTGAAATTTTCATGTTTGAAAATCTTGTACTTGGTATATTCATGTTTGGCATGTATGGATTTGGTGGCATTATGTTGTTTTGTTGAAGACTCATGCATTGAGTGTTTGGTTGATAGATTTTTAGGTTTGAACTTTGATTTAAATCTACCATAGGGAAAGGTGTTCAAAAATTTACATTGGGCATACTCACATTTGTTGTACCATTGAGGTTTGTAGGAGATAATGATCCCATGTATGGATTGTATAAATTTGAGTTTTTATAATCCATCAGCATTATAAGGCTTTGAAAGTTTGGTTGATTTAGGCCACTCATGATGTATGGATTAAGTTTGTATTCCATTTTTTTCTTTGTTTTTTGACCTTGTTGACCTCTAAAGGATTTAGGACCAATGATGAGATGAAGGATGAAAGGGGTGAATGATATGGGTGTTTGAACTTTTAAGACCCTTGGAGGAGATACTAGACTTTAGGACTTTTGTATTTTTGATTTTGGATTTGATTTGGATTTGATAATGAACTCATAAAATCCAAGAGGTTAGATGTTTCCCTTGAATAAACTTGTCCACAAGATGATTGCATACACGTAAAATGTACATACACTCGATCTTGATCTACTAACATCGTTTCATCCTGAATTATCCCTCTGTCTAACCATTTAATCGAATAGCCTTTTTTGATTAAAGTAATCATAATTCCCCTTTTAATTAAATAAATCCCTCGATTTAATTAAATCATTGTCTTTGTGTAATTAGCTAGGTCATTTCATCTTCCTATATTTAATTAAATAATCCATATTATTTGATTAAATCTCTAAAGTTCATCTAATTAAATTAAATAAATCAAACATTTATCTAATTTAATCTAACATCATCTCCCTTTGGTTAAATAAATCAAAAAAAAATATTTATTTAACTAAGTCTAAATTATTATTTTCTCATTTTGAGTTATTTAAATCCTAAAATCTAAGTCAAAATGGTCAAATCACCTAATCTCCTCTTAAATTAATCAAATCCTGATTAATTTAATCCTAATCACTCAAATCCTCTAGATTTTGCAACTTGCACATGAAAATCAATTTAATTGTTTTATAAATCATCTACTTTCATTCAAAAAAGGCATCAAAGATGGAATATTCCTCAAATTTGAAATCTCCCCCCAAAAGGACTTGTCCCTTCCAACATGGCATTTAACATCTCTTACAAGTCCTTTTCTTGAGCCATGTGGCATTAACTTCACTTTTCACCTCATCCTTCAAACCATATTTTGAATTTGAATCTCTCCCCTCTTTGCACATTCTTCAAAACTTGCACATCCTCCATCCACTCAAAGGTTGACAAGTGGCACTTTTCCATTGGCTAATTCTTAGTCCCACATTGCTCTATTTTGGGCATGTTTTCAACTTGTCAATCTATAAATAAGAGGTTAATCTATTCATTTTGGCATCCACAATTCATGCAAAGTTACTCTACTCAAATCCATAGCAACTTATCATCAATTTCATCCAAGCATAGTTAGGTTTTATGCAAATTTTCATCTTGCGGCATACATCAAGCATCAACAAAGTGGACCACTCTTCATCACACATCAATTTTGCGTCATTGGAGTTGGGAAAGGTTCAATTTTCACATCAAATTGGCACCAATTCCCTCAAGAGATAAGGAGTTTACATTGCATTAGAATAGGATTTTATGTGTTTTGAATTTCTTGGTGTTCATCTCATTTCCTTTCTCTTTTGTAATTTAAATTAATTTCTTGAGGAATCATGTTT
>VDFB02168118.1:201740683-201790632 GCA_007258455.2 Sequoia sempervirens | reverse complement strand
TTCTAAGGCATTAAGGATTTTCAAATCATGAACATTCATCCAAAACAATCCTATTGCAATAGAAATGAACAAGCATCCAAAATTGAACTAAGCACAATGAATTTAAAGTCCAGGCTAACTTTCCAAAGCAACTAACAATTAGTTGGTTGCAAAAAGTATGGACTAGAAATTGTTGTAACACCTCAAGCATCAAATCATAAACACTATCAATTCATCTAACATTAAACCTAGCACATCTATCAAATAAACTTAAGCAATTCCAAAGATAGAATCACAAGAACCGTGCTAGATAAAATTCAACACAAGAAAGGCACCAAATAAAAAATGTCTTCACTTGAATTAAATTACCCAAAGTAGCAACAATTCCAGTATTCTATTACAACACTTGCTTGCTTGAAAATAAGACTAACTCCTAACTCTAAATCTTGCTATACTGCTTAATTCGCTCCAATATCAAAACTACCTAGCCCTTACAAATGAGACAGAATGCCATATTTATAGAAACCTCTAAGACATGTTGGCCCAATTATGTTTACAATAATAATAGGCCATAAAACAAGTCAGCTAAGGAGAATTCAAAATAAACAAAGTGGGCATTAAATGAAAGTACTCCATCCAACTCGGCCTAGGGTCTCCAACAAAGCTCGGTCCAATGCATGTGAAGGAAGAGGAGAAATAATGGGGAAGCACAAATTTAGATGAGGCATTGTATTAGTTGCCTTCCCCTTTGTCCTTATTTCATTCCACCCTATCCTACACCATCAAAAATATCTTATCCAAGTCAACTATAGGTGGCATAGTCAAAACCTTAATTCTCCTCTCAATGGATTTAATATCCTCTCTTGACTACTCCACCAATTTATCCCATTCCACCTTCACGGTTTGATATTTATCCATTACCACAATATAGGTGGTTGCATCATCCAACTGATGTTCAGTGATCGGGTCTTCATTGGTTGGAGAATATACATTTCGCCACCATTTTCTCAACTGTTCCAACCTCAAATGCTTCTGTGCAAACCTTTTTCTACCTGTAATAACCTCAAAGAAAAAAATGCATTTATTGTAGATTTCGGTCAGGGTGTCTTCAATTTTCCTCTACTTAGACACCTTCTTCAAAACCCTTTGCCTTATTTGCAAAACCTCAAACCATCCCCAAGGTTCTTCAGCTCTAGATGAAGGAAGAATTCCATCACTCACCAAATTATCTTTAGTATATTCCATGATGGTCTTGGTTTTCTGCAACAGGAGATCTACGTCTTCCTTATCCTATGCCAATACAAATTTTATCCAATTTATTTTACCTCATAGCATCTCCACCAGTTGAAAGGATGTCCTTGATAGCATTATCTCCCTTATTTTTCACCCCCTATAACTAGTTTGTTTTGGCATGAGTAGTAGTCTTCATTCTGTCTAGCTCCGTTATGGTTTCTTGTGGAAAAAAGCTTGCAGTAGATGATAAGGAGCTAATAGATTGCAAGGGCTTCATCAAGTCCTACAAAAACTTCTTTAATTTCTCATTCTCCCTCTTCAATTCTTGCTTGGTTTTCACTTCCTTCCTCAATCTACCTAGGATTACAACACTACGGCATTCATACTCTTCAATATCCTATTCCATGGAAGTAGGCCCAAGGTTAATACTCTGCACACTGTAGTCATTATCAGTTACATCATCCTTATATTTATCAAGAGAAGGAGTAGCAATGTGAACCACCCTATTATTGGATTCATCCCTCTCAATCTTGGAGATGACTCTAGCTTTCTTCTTTGCTTTACCCTTTCCTATATTTGCCAATAATTCATCCCAATTGGGAGGAGTATCATCCACAACAATCTGTTTACTCTTTAATTATTTGTCCAACCAGCCTAGAACAATAGAATCAGATTGTACATTGCTTTGTCCAACTTCATCATGTTGATCCCTGGGCATACCTTCATTCAAATCCTATTTCTCAAGAATCTCCTCAACTATTTCTTCCTTTTCTTTATCATGCTCTTCTTCTTCATGTACCGGTGATGGAGTCCTAACTAGCATTTCCTCTCTCTAAGGAGGTATATCTTCTTCACTTCTAATAGGTTTATCATCATAAGTCACCAGAGGAGACTGCAACACCCTCTCTATTTTTGCCTCAGCACTATAGAGCTCTTATTCTTGAAATTCTTCTCCTTTTAGATCTTGGTGACTCTCTGCCTCTTTGGATTTACTTGGTTCACTTGGTGCATTATGAGCTTCTTGGGAAGGAGGAATATTATCACATTGTTCTATAGGAGGAGTAACTGAAGGAGCATCCTTCCTTGACACACTATCCTTAGGAGAAGGAGTTCTTGATTTTCTTGGGTATACGTGTGTCCTTTCTCCCAAACTCTCCACATTTATTACTGGTGGGTAAACTTTATGCCCTGCCTCAGAGGTTTCCTTCTCCTTCTGTGAAAATCTCACCATTCTTCTACTCTTTGTCATAGAAGCACCAACTTCTTTATCTTCCTTTTCAGCTTCATCCTTTACTGACTTCTTTGTCCTTGAAATATGTTTCCTTTTCTTTGCAATAGGCATTCTTTGCTTCTCTACCTCTTGTACTTCCTCCTCCTAAAAATATTTAATTTTTATCTTGAAAGTAGAGCTCACCTTGCCCTTACCTTTAGGATCCTACTCAGTTGACTCCTCAGAAGTGGAATGGGATTCCAAGTCTACCATTAGATCATGCGTGCATTGAACACCTTCACTTTCCATCTCCCACATCTTATACTTAAGCCACAACTTAGAATACTTGATCACTAGAGTCATGATCTGCTCTAACTCTATCTTCTCTTCCTCCAAGCAGTCTATTTCTCCCACTGGTTTATCCTTCACTGCCTCATAATCATGGTCCTGAATCAAATCTACATCATCTTCAACTTGATCTGGAATGTCCTTCACATTATATAGCCGAACCAAGGTAATAGGTATTTTAGAAAACTTCTTCCTTCTAATCTCAAATTCATCACTGCAATTGGCCCAATAGTCCTCTATATCATCCTTGTGAATATTTTCTCTGTTGGCCTTCTTTTGTGCTTCGCCAGTCCTATCAAACCTAGATCTTTTGGAATGAAAGGATAAACCAAGAGTGCTCATTTCTATTTTAGAAGAACAGTCTAAATTAATAGAAGGGAATGCCTCACTCGTGCCTATCCTCAAAGGAAAATCTCCACCAAACCAGTCTTATGCTTATCCTTCTTCACAATTGCATCAAAATAACATATTTTCCTTGTGATCTCAAGAAGTATAATATGATCAATGGGATATCTTGAAAGTTTGTATCGAGCCCTCTAACAACCATCTATCCTTATATATGAAAAGGTGGGAAACTATATGAACTAAGCCCCATACCTTTTGATTAGCTCCTTGGCATTGCCAGATATCCTTACATGCTCTGCACCTTGGAGCAACCTAGTGATCTATATGGTGAATGCATCATTCACCCTCCTATAGCTCAAGTTTCCCAAGTGTAACTATGGATGGACCTCATATATTACATCCTACCCAAACACACCCCTCGTACTTAGTCCTTTGTATGGATGGAACCTTGCAAGCGTATAAACCAAGTAGGAGGTCATTGTGAAGGTCTCTGTTTCCAGGACATTACACATTTTTTCATGAAGCATGGCACTTATAATGCCTACCCAATGGTAGTTAACATTCTTCTCCATTGTCAAAATGACATGGAACATCCAATTCTAAAATACTCCTACACTCTTCAACCCTACCACCCTACTGAGAAGGGTAATAAAATCATAGTATTCCTTCTTGAATTTAGCTCTGAATAGTTGCTTGGGTAGCTTGGGAAAGTGGGACTTAGATTTTTCCAACCATGAATTGATGACCTATTGGGACTTGATGGTATCTTCCTCATAGAACTTCTTTGCCATATCCATATCAAAAGCCACCACATGAGACCTATCTGGCATGTCAAAGGTTTGGGCTATAGACACATGATTTATATTTGCCACAATTCTCCATTGGGACCAACTATCCTTTGTGTACCTTCATCATAGTGTCTAGCACACTCGAGCACCAACTCATAACACTGTATTGTAGGAGGGAATCTAGCTACATTTTCCAACCCTGATTCCAATGTCCTTCTGGCCAGCAAAGGAAGGTTTTGTTCTGCCATCCTTGTCTTGAACTCTTCATAATCCCACAATCCAACATTTGTGTCAGTTACCTCTGACCAGATGGAAGTAAGCTTTCTCTCAGGAATTCTACTCTTGATATCCATTTTGATTCTTTCTACCTCAGAAATGGAAGACCCCTCTGCACTTGGATCCATCACTCTACCCCTGGTTCCGCTTGTCATTGCCTTACTTAACGTAGCCTACATTTAACAAAGAAACCATAATAAATATCACATGAAACCCAAGTTAATTAATCACAAATGACATATTTAAACTCAATATAAGTCCCATGATAAACAAAATTCTCTAAAACCTCAAGAATTTATCATATCAAAGTTCAGGTTTTTACTCGTCCTGCGGAATCCAGGCCAAAGAGGAATTTCAGAAAATTCCCAACCAAGCAGATTTTAGTGAAATAAACATAAAAACACCCAATAATCATTTAATCAACTATAATTAACTAAGAAACAACATGATACATCTTTAAATAATTCAATTTGATCATACAATGCATAATCACTAGCTAATAAATCATGGTATCTCTCAGTTCTTCATTTTCAACAAAGTTTCAGAGAATTCCACCGAGGATGAAAAATCCGTGAAATCAACAATAGTCTACAGATTTCAGAAAAATGAAGGAACAAAGGAAATTTTGGTAAAATTCAGAGGGAATGAAAATCCGCAAAGTAGGCATAACTTCAGATCACTGCACATTTTAGGAAAACAAAGAGAAAACAGAAAGTTGGAGAATTTTGGCAGTTAAGGAATTCCGCGAAGAACTCAAATTTTTAGATATTGTCATTTCTTTGCAACTTCACTCAAATTGATCAAACGATCACAAATTGGAGGTCCTTGGGCCTAAAACTAGCTTGATTTGAACCTCTTACAAATCATCTTTAAATTTGAGGCTCATCCTAAAGTAAATTGAGAGGAATTAGTGATGCCCTAAGCACGAAACCCTAAAATTCCACCATGAATGCACATGACAAGCTTGGGCTCAACTTACTCATTTTCTATAGGTTTATAGAAGGTTCTTTACTACTTCACGCGAGCTACCCCATACTAAAACCGAAACAAAGCTTGAAAAACTCACTTGGAATCATCAATCTAACGTAATCAAACAACCCAAACTTCGTGATGTTCAAATGCCCAAACATACATAAACTTAGACCTTAAGCACACTCTCGTGACACCAAAGAATCACTCACATTCAACAATCAAAAAGCAAGGAAATGCTTGCATATACCATTGATGAAGCTTAGACTGACATAACAATGACGTAACAATCTTTAGCACCTTAGTAGACAAATGATGTCACCCAGAAAATCACCACCAAATCCAAGAATTCACAAATCCAATAGGCCAAATCTAGCTACACTTAGGATCAAGCACTCTAGATCAATAGGAGCAAATGATGATAAACTTAATGGCATAAACTCCACAAAAATTGTATTTTAATACCTATCACAAAAATCAGACAAATGAGCATTAATGTAGTCGACAAAATAAGCCAAACCAAAACCCGAATCTACAAGGTGACAAAAATTTCATAAAAACTGGCGACCATGGAATTCCAACAAAGGACCAAAATCTCTAGATCATAACATAAAGCAGTCACACCGGTTTTGAAGGAAACCGCTGGACTTCGCCACCGAGGAAAATCCCCGGTTGAAGGAAAACCCAAAAATTTTTCTAAAAAACTTAAGATTTTCAATATACACTATAGAGGGATCATCAATGCAAGCATGATAAACCTCCAAGCACATTCCCAAGAAAGCGAATCCTCAAAATTGAAGTGCCAAAACACCAAGAACAAAAGCAATAGGGGGTCCCTACTTTCAGTGGGGTGTGTGTGCAAAAAATTGCACAATAGATATCATGTGTGGTGGCATGGATGGAGTACACAGTTTAGGAATAAAAGATGGATTGGTTGACAACTTGGAACCTTTGACTCTCCAAACTTGGGAATATGAGAAATGATGGGTGGATATGAAAGTGTATGTGGAATTAGGACCAATTACTTGATATACTTTGTACGTCACTTGAGAAGCCTTCTTTTTCTTTTGTGGACATCTTTGATGGATAAATTTCCCTTTTTTATTTTGCCCCATAGTTTCATTGACTAATGGAGTTTGATAGGGATAATCTTTCTTTGTATTCTTTGGTATCCATGTGTATTTGATTTATCCATTATGCTCCTTAGCTTCTTTTTCTTTGATGGCATTCTTCATGATTTGATTCAAATATTTCTTTTAATGTTGCTCCCAATTCATTGATGGGATGATGGGTGGATGAAGATTCTGACGGGTTGGTTGTAGTATTGACATTGGTTTCACCATAAAACCCTTCGCTCCCTATGCTGATGTTTTCTGACATAGTTTCCCAAGATGGTGGTAGTAACACCTTGTTCCTTAATTCTTCCTATTTTGAGATATCTTGTTCAGTAGGCATTCTCTGATAAATGACCACTACAAGATGACATTATTTCAATTTGTTGCTTTGCTGACCTCAAAAATATCTTGTTCTATCTGACCTATTTCCTTGAGTGGATAATGTTGGATATCTTCATACATGATGTCCTCAAATCAATTTGGGATATATCTAATCTTGATGTTGACAACTCGCTTTTGACTATAGGAATCAATAACCTGCTATTTTTGTGTAATAATATCAAGAGTAAAGGAATCCTATTCTAAATGAGGATCATCTACGTGTTCATCCACAAAAAGCATCTCATGGGTAGATGTAGGAGTATGTGCTATGTGGATATGATCATCTTGTATAGATAGGAGAGTATCCATTAGATATTTTAGTAGCTTGGAGATACAAATTCTTGATCTTGAATGATTTGGGAATTGCTTTTGACATGCTTTGGATCAAGTTCTTGACATGTGTCAATTTTGAAGGATGGATTGCTTATAAAGGGTTCTTATATACCTATTTAGGCAATAAGTGGCTCAATATCCCTTGAGTCTTTGAGTGTAACAAACAAATGTTGAGTTGAGGATTCCTTCAATATCTATAACCATGAGGTCAAAGGATGTCGATATGTATTGGAAAGGACCATTGCTAGACTTTGGTGAAAGATGTTGACCATGCTTTGGAGTGAATTCTTGAGATATGTCCTCTAACTCATTGGATGATGTAGAGCATATTTACCATGATCATAGGTCAATGGATTGTGCATTATGTCAATAGGATCAAATAATTCTAACACTCCTTGAAATAGATGACTAAAAAGTGGCTCTTGATGTATGGTGAGTTGATCATCAGATGGGGTAGAAACATCTTCAATGGATAGATCTTGATCATCATTTTCAACAATTGTGGTGGAGAGATTGTTAATGCTATAACTAGTGGTTGAATCCTGATCATTGTCCCCAATAGTTATTATTTTTTGATCAATAAGATCTTGGATGAGATTTTTGAGTCGAATACAATCTGATGTTATGTGTCCCTTTATTTTATGAAAATCACAAAGGTGATTCTCATTATACCATGGTGGTTTCACTAAGGTCTCAAAATAGTTTTCATAGACGAGGATATTGATGAGATTTTCTTATACCAACTATTGCATGATCAATTTGATTCCCCAAGTGGTGTGTATTTTCATTTGTTACCTTGTGAGATTTGTACTTTAAATTTACCTTGTGATAATTGATTTTGGAGATGTGGTGATTGATCTTTGAGATATGGTGATTGATCTTCGAGATGGGGTGATTGGGTATGTTGTTTATGTTGTTGATCTTGATATCCAACCTCTTGACATTGGAGATATTGTTCTTGATGTGATTGTGGACATAACTCAATGCTTTGATGACATGGTTCAACCAATGGTAGAGTGTATTTATTTTGGAGTGAAGATGTCTCTTTGCTCAATAATTCAATTAGTTTGGAAGTGAAGCAATTTGATCTTGATTTTGATCTTGACACCCTTGATATAGTTGATTTGGCTTTTTTTCAACTGGATTTGGAATGTACACTTGTGGTGTTTGCATGGGATCATGGATAAATTATTTTAGATAATGTTTTGATTTGGGATGATGTTTGGATTTGGCATTATAGGTTGAAATTGAACATTGTTGTGGTTGGGAACCATATTTCCTTGATTTAGGTAACTTTGATTTTGCATGGTGTTACCATGACTTGGATCAATACATGGAGTCATTAACATCTTGTTTGGACTTTGAACAAAATTTGTATGATTTGCAAACATATCTATCCCAAAGTTTTCCAAGTGTGGATTTGAAATGTTTCATGTTTGAAAATCTTGTACTTGGTATATTCATGTTTGGCATGTATGGATTTGGTGGGATTATGTTGTTTTGTTGAAGACTCATGCATTGAGTTTTTGGTTGATAGATTTGTAGGTTTGAACTTTGATTTAAATCTACCATAGGGAAAGGTGTTCAAAAATTTACATTGGGCATACTCACATTTGTTGTACCATTGAGGTTTGTAGGAGATAATGATCCCATGTATGGATTGTATAAATGTGAGTTTTGATAATCCATCAGCATTGTAAGGCTTTGAAAGTTTGGTTGATTTAGACCACTCATAATGTATGGATCAAGTTTATATTCCATGTTTTTCTTTATGTTTTGACCTTGTTGACCTCTAAAGGATTTAGGACCAATGATGAGATGAAGGATGAAAGGGGTGAATGATATGGGTGTTTGAACTTTTAAGACCCTTGGAGGAGATACTAGACTTTAGGACTTTTGGATTTTTGATTTGATTTTGATTTTCATCTGGATTTTTTATTTGGATTTGATGTGGATTTGGATTTGATTTCAATTTGATAATGAACTCATAAAATTGAAGAGGTTAGATGTTTCCTTGGAATAAACTTGTCCACAAGATGATTGCATACATGTAAAATGTACATACACTCGATCTTGATCTACTAACATTGCTTTATCTTGAATTATCCCTCTATCTAACCATTTAATCAAATAGCCTTATTTGATTAAAGTCATCATAATTCCCCTTTTAATTAAATAAATCCCTCGATTTAATTAAATCATTATCTTTGTGTAATAAGCTAGGTCATTTCATCTTCCTATATTTAATTAAATAATCCATATTATTTGATTAAATTTCTAAAGTTCATCTAATTAAATTAAATAAATCAAAAATTAATCTAATTTAATCTAACATCACCCCCTTTGGTTAAATAAATCAAAAAAATATTTATTTAACTAAGTCTAAATTATTATTTTCTCATTTTGAGTTATTTAAATCCTAAAATCTAAGTCAAAATGGTCAAATCACCTAATCCCCTCTTAAATTAATCAAATCCTGATTAATTTAATCCTAATCACTCAAATCCTCTAGATTTTGCAACTTGCACATGAAAATCAATTTAATTGTTTTATAAATCATCTATTTTCATTCAAAAAAGGCATCAAAGATGGAATATTCCTCAAATTTGAAATCTCCCCCCAAAAGGACTTTTTCCCTTCCAACATGGAATTTAACATCTCTTACAAGTCCTTTTCTTGAGCCATGTGACATTAACTTCACCTTTCACCTCATCCTTCAAACCATATTTTGAATTTGAATCCCCCCCTCTTTGCACATTCTTCAAAACTTGCACATTCTCCATCCACTCATAGGTTGACAAGTGGTTCTTTTCCATTGGCTAATTCTTAGTCCCACATTGCTCTATTTTGGGCATGTTTTTAACTTTTCAATCTATAAATAAGAGGTTAATCTATTCATTTTGGCATCCATAATTCATGCAAAGTTACTCTACTCAAATCCATAGCAACTTATCATCAATTTCATCCAATCATAGTTAGGTTTTATGCAAATTTTCATCTTGGAGCATACATCAAGCATCAACAAAGTGGATCACTCTTCATCACACATCAATTTTGCATCATTGGAGTTGGGAAGGGGCCAATTTTCACATCAAATTGGCACCAATTCCCTCAAGAGATTAGGAGTTTACATTGCATTAGAATAGGATTTGATGTGTTTTGAGTTTCTTGGTGTTCTTCATCTCATTTCCTTTCTCTTTTGTAATTTAAATGAATTTCTTGAGGAATCATGTTTCTAATCTTGCATTTGATCTAAACTATTGATTATTTGTTGTGTTTGTGCAAGTTGGGAATCATGGTTCACATTTTGGTGCTAGAAGGAGGGCCTACTAGAAGATCAAATCACATTTTTTGAGAAAATTTTGTGGTTTTTGATGTTTTTGGTGTTTACAGCAAACAAAACCGCTCACAGTCCAGCGTCGCCATACAAAACTACTCAAAAATTAAAACTACACCACTGGAATCAAACTGCACTACTCAGAAATCAAACTGCACCACTAGAAACTCCAGCGTCGCCATATAGCACCGCTACAAAATAAAACAAAGCCGCCATCACAAACAGAACCACTTGATTTTCTTTCTTTTTAATGCAAACTTAAAATGGCCATAGCTTGATCATTTTTTGGTCTTTTTTGAAGCTTTTTTTTTTAAATGGGGTGGAATTACATAAGCTATCCAATGGTGTAGGTTATTACCAACTTTGATAGAGTTAAAATTTTCCAAACTTTCATTTAATGTCAAATCATAATGAAACTTGGTCTATCTTTTGGGGTTTTTATGCTCAATCATCTATCTAACCCTCATATCTTCTTGTTTCTTGATTCCATTTGACATTTGGAGCTTGTATTGCAGGTTTTGAAGGATAAGGGAGCATGGAAGTCAAAGAAAAATCATTATCACATCATTGTAACAAGTGTTTGTTTAACACTTTTTGAGGATTCATTATTCCTCTTAAGGAAAAGTTGTCATCCTTTTTATGCATAGGATCTACTAATTTCATTTGGGCTTTAAAAAGAACTTTTGAATTCTTGTTGCAGAAAGGTCTAAATAGAACATTAGGATTCAAAATCTACTAGAGTCTATTTTGGGATTAAAAATTGAACAAGGAAAATTATCACACTTACTTTGGTGCTTTTAAAACAAACTCACTTTTTTCTTTGAGGATTTAAAATAAACAAGTGCTTTCTTTGTTTTTCAATTACATACATAAAGTAATATCATCAAAAGATGTATGCACTTCTCTCGCACCTCATAGTGATCTTGAGAATCAAAAGGCTTTTGGTGATATTAAGTTGCATAAATAATTGCCCATACACACCTCAATTTGGGTTTAAAATTGAACAAAACATTGTGTGAGTGTGAATAAACTTATTGCATGTGTTCTCCCTTTGCTTCTAAACAAAGGTTGATCGAACTATGAATATGTTTATTCACTTTTGTTTATCTTAGAGGGCCTACCTTGGGGAAAAAGTACTCACCTAAGGGAATGAATCAACCAATAACACTCTAAAGCCAAGAGTATTTCCAGCCAGGATATAAATATGGGTATTGGAGTAAATGCCAATATCACATAGTTGGCTCCAACAAGATGGATTTGAAAAGGGACTCTCGCCGTATGGGTTAATCTCCACAAACGGAAAGTCTGAACTAAAACCCTTGTTTGTAGTAACCAACCAGTCCATCTAATGAGTTTATCAAAGTGGTTCATTGGAACTTAGATTCCAAGAAGTTACTTTCCATGTCTGATCTTGGTTAAAGTATAGAGGTTAAGACTTCATTCTTAACATACCTTTATACTCTTTCCTTGGTTGCATGTAAAATCATCTCTTCTACTACGAAGGGAATGAGGCAAGCCCACCAAGAAAAATGTACGAATTGAGCTAGGATGTTATATTTCTTGTTAGTCAAAACATTTTTCTTGTTCTAAAACATTTGGAGACAAACACTTAACATCATCATCAAAATTTCAAACCCCTTAGTTAGAGAAAATACCTTTGACAAAACCCAAGAACTATTGCTTACTTTAGGGATTATGTCCTTAGAGGTTTCTAAGTAATTGGGTTGACATCTTAATTTGATTCTGCCAAGGTCAACATTTGGTAACCATTGCCTTGATTTCCTTGATTTCCACATAGCACTTTGTGGGATGAAAATAAGTTAGGACATTGGACGTTTAGTTTGAAAAGCTAATCAAGAAAGTGTTTGTGGTAAATGCAATTCACTAATCAAGATGAAATCAATTGAACCCCACACATGTGATTGTGCATCTTTTGTCTTATGGTCTTTTGAGTAAACATTGATCTTTTGGTTTGAAGGGAAAAGCATGTTCTTCAAAACCTTGGCTTTGTAAACAAATCCTTCTTAGGTTCATTTAGGATCAAAATTAAACACTTCATCCATTTCAAACATTTATCATCCCATCCCACGAGCAACTTTGTAGCTTTGGAAACATCATTATCTAGACTTGGGTACATCCTTAAACCAAATCAAAATCACCTTATTTAGTTAGGAGTATGGGAACGCATCCTTTCTTATACCTCTAGTTAAATTAGCACCCCTTTGAACAAGTACATCCTAAAGATAACATCTAACATCTTAAGGTTTACAAGTTCATTATCCAATCAAAACCAATCAAAATCAAATCCTAAAGTCTAGCATTGATCCAAAGTTTCTAAGAAAAAAAACACCCATATCATTCACCTCTTTCATCCTTCATCTCATCATTGGTCCTAAACACCTTAGAGGTCACTTTTGCAACAAAGGTCAAAACACAATAGGAATATGGAATATAAACTTGATCCATACATCATAAGTGCTATAAACCAACCAAATTATCAAAGCCTTACAATGCCAATTGATTTTCAAAACTCATATTTATACAATCCATACATAGGATCATTATCTCCTACAGCCCTCAATTGTACAACAAATGTGAGTATACCCAACCTAAATCTTGGAAAACCTTTTCCGATGGTAGATTTAAATCCAAGTCCAAATTTACAAATCTATCAACCAAATACTCAATGCATGAGTCTTCAACAAAACAACATTATCCCACCAAATCCATACATGCCAAATGAGAATATACCAAGTACAACTATACCAAAAATTAACATTTCAAATCCACACTTGGTAAAGTTTTGGATAGATTTTTTTGCAAATCACATGAATGTTGTTCAAAATCCATCACACCCATATGTCCCCCTCACCTTTCATAATGACCCATCATCATCATCATTTAATGCAACACCACAAACCTCTCTCCCCATGACCTCACAAGGACAAGGTGACCTATTTGGACCAGGAGGAATTTTTTATCAAACATCATTATTTCCCCAAGGGAGCATGCAACTCACTATCCCACCACTCCCACCCTTTCCATTAACATCTATATCAACTCTTTGTTTGGGGCTACCTTTGCTACCACCACTCATCCAAAACATCCCCATAGCCATCAATCAAGGCATCATACCATATCATCCCCCCTTACCATCAATATCACAACAAAAGATGGAAACTATCCCAATAGCACAAGCAACCAACACATCTTCTATCATCCCTCAAAACATGGTCTCTCAAGGACTAACCATATCAATCGCACCATCCACCACTCAAATCCCAATCATCAATACGACAATACCTCTTATCACCACAACAAGCACTATTCCAAAACCACCTCCACCACCACCACCACCCAAACCAAACACATCAAACCAATACAACATTGCGTTATAAGCCGCTCAATAGGCTACTTATCAAAAGGCACTCCAACAAAACCAAAATTGACAAGCTACACAACTAGCTATTCAACAAGTTGCACAAGTTGCTCAAGCCCAATACCAAGCCCAACAAGCAAATGTTGTTCAAAATCCCAACAAAATGTTAACGACTCCATGTATCAATCCAAGTCAATGATCACATGATCAAGACCTATCCATTAATGAGCACATGAAATATATTTCTACCTCATTCAAAGATCAAATCAACATACATCAAGAGTCACTTTTTGATCATGATAAGAATCCTTCAACAATATCCGACAATGATCCATTTTATGGAGGGTTAACATTATTTGATCCTATAATCAATGATCCATCGACCAATGATCATGTTGAAAATGTCTCTACATCACTTAATGAGTTAGAGGACATATCTCAAAATTTTATTCTAAAGCATGATCAATATCTCTCACCAAAGTCTAACAATGGTTCTTTCCAAGACATATTGACATCCTTTGACCTCATGATTGTCGATATTGAAGGAACCTTCAACTCAACACTTGATCCACTCAAAGATCAAGAGGATATTGAGCCACTTCCTATGCCTAATGAAGATATCCAAGAACCCTTTGTAAGAAATCCATCCTTTGAAATTGACCCATGTCAAGAACTTGATCCAAAGCATGTCGAAAGCAATTTTGAAATCATTCAAGATCAAGAATTTGTATCTCCAAGCTACTACAATGATCTAATAGACACTCTCCTATCTATACAAGATGTCACAAATGATGATCATATCCACATAGCACTTACTCCATCTACCCATGAGATTGTTTCTTTGGATGGACACGTAGATGATCTTCATTCAAAACAAGATTCCTTTACTCTTGATAAATTATTACACAAAAAGAGTAGGTTATTGATTTCTATTGTCAAACTAAGTTTTCCACATCAGGATCAAATATATGCCAAATTAAGATTGAGGACATTATGTATAAAGATATCCAACATTATCCACTCAAGGAAACATGTCAGACAAAATAGGACATTCCAGAGTTAGTAGAGCAACAAATGGAAATAACATCATCTGTAGTGGTCATTTATCAGAGCATGCTTACTAAACAAGACATCTCAAAACATGTAGAATCAAATAACAAAGGTGCTACTACCACCATACTAGGGGCAACTATGTCTCAAGTAAATGACAACATAGGGAGCACGAAGACTCCTTATGATGAAACAAGTTTCAATACTACAACCAGCCATGACATGAATCTTCATCCACCCATCACCCCATCCACGAATTGGGACAAACATCAAAAGAAATATTTGAATCAAAGCAAAAAGAACATTATCAAAGAAAAAGAAAAAAAAAAGAATAATGGACAAATCAAATACACATGGATACCAAAGAATACAAAGAAAGATTATCCCTATCAAACTCCATTAGTCAAAGAAACTATGGGAAAAAATAAAAAATGGAAAAGTATCCATCATGCGACGTACAAAGTGTATCAAGCAATTGGTCCTAATTCCATGCACACTTCCATATCCACCCATCATTGTTTATCTTCCCAAGTTTGGAGAGTCAAAGGTTCCAAACTGTCAGCTAATCCATCTCTTATCCCTAAACACACTCCATCCACACTTCCACGCATGATATCCAATTGTCAAATTGACCATGTATTGGCAATGACCCTTCATCATAAGGATTTTGAAGGCACTCTATTGCGATGTGCACACAGGGATAGAGTTAACCTTGATATCAATAAAGCATATCAAAAATCCCAAAAGTTGCATTCAAGTGCATGTATCTTAGCAAAGCAGCTTCTTCAAGCAATATATCGATGGCACATTATGACAGGGGCATCTACATCAGTGACACCTTGTGATTTGGCATGAGCTTAAAATATTTCAAAAAAATTTTTTAAAAAAAATTAAAAAAATATGAAAATCCAAAAAAATCAGAAAAAGGATTGAAAATAGTAAAGAAAAAAATCATCCTCTAGTGAAAGCCACTACGGTGGTGCTTTGGATAGGTACCATGATGAAAACCTAGAAAATAGGTGTCATGTGTAGAATCGAGCATCTACGTGTGCCACTTCAAGTGAAAGCATCTCATCCAATCCATAATAAATCTGACATTCCATCCATCTTATCCATAATAAATCCATTTATCCATGAACCATTTATCCAATCCATCTTTATCCATCTGCATCCATAGTCCAAATTATATTGATCTTGAAAAAGTTTGGTACACACTTTACACATGCTTATGATAAACATCTTGACATGGGTCATTTTCATTTATCCTATCCTACCCAACATTATTTGAGCCATGAAGCATTATCCAAATGAGCATTCTTTATTTAAACACCTTATCTTATCACAAGAAGCATTCTTTATCTAAACACCTTATCTTATCACAAGATAATCCATACACCTATACAAGCATTGACCCATGGCAATCCATACATTGCTAGACACTGGGGGCAGATATGTACACCTTGCTTCGAGAATAAATCTTGCTCTATATCCCCCAACTTATGTGGTGATCTGAACATTGGAAAACATGAAATAAAATTGGTCAAAACATTTGTGAGAAAGATTCCAAATCACTAGCCCATGGCATATTTTGACAAGAACATGTTCCTTACCAAGCTTCATCTTACATCAAACATCAATCCAAGAAATCACTGTCAATTGCATCTAAGTTGCACTTCAAACGTCACATGAAATCATCCAAAAACATCTTTTTTCCGAATCAAGCTTCATCAATCCTGATCAATCAAATTCAATCAATCACCCATCATCTTGGGATATCCATCCTAATCCTTGTGTTGCTTAACACTATCCTTCCATTGTTGTGTATCCTCAACAATGTTATCATCATCAATCCATCAATTTGATCAATCAACCTTAGCTTGGTTTTCAACAAAATCCCAAGCAAATCACTGATATCATCACACATCCATTTTTGAATCATCAAAATCATGCGAAAAATTCAAAAATACTCAAAAGTCAGAAAATGTCAAAAAAAAGTTATCCGAACTACGTCGTCTCTGAGCTTAAACGTAGGCAAGGCTAATCTTTGATCAGCCCCCAAGACACAAAATCCAAAAACATTCATAAAATCTCAAAAAACCCCAAAAAATTCAAAAAAATTGAATAATAAAAAAGGAGTCATAAAATCAGAAAACCCAAAAATAGCCTCAAAACATCAAAAAAATCCAAATATTTGAAAAAAATCCATCCATCCCCATCTCGCTTTCACCCACGATAATCCATAATAAACTGATCGTCACCTTCATCCTTTGGCAAAACAAATAGAAACAATCACATCAATTAACAAAAGAAAGCTTCAATACTAAAATAGATAGCAAACAACAAACATTTAAAATGAAATCAAACTCTTGATCATTTTTCAGACATGTCAATCAACCTTATATCAATAGCCTATCAAACAACTTATCAACCCATCATCATCCAATACAATGCATGTCCTAGGATATATCGTTCCAACAAAGGGCATCATTTTGGATATCACTTTGGATACTTATCCTAAATAAAACACATCCCTTTGGATAGCGGTATGAAGAACATTAACTTGTTTGTTTACTTGATCTTTTCTTTTGATTTATCTTATTGTGCTCATTCCAATGACCTCTCAATGATGTCCCCAACTAAGGGATTTAGAGAAATAGGAATGGGGTAATGATCATTATCTTTTTATTTTTTATGCTTGTTGGATGTTCTTGTAATATAACTTGGTGAATACTTGCTTTGTTACGTACATCCTATCAAGGTTTTTGTATGTCAAGTGTGAACAAGAATACTCCTATCTATTTGTCATGTCAAAGTCCATCGCAATAGGTATAATGCCATCCTAGTTCTTTATACCTTGATGCATCGTTCCTACGTGTGTTATCAAACATAAGCTAATTGGCCCTTTGAAAATCCCAACTCCTCAACAAGTAATCATCATCATCATCATCTCATGTCCTATTGGAATCTCTTGTTTTCTTCTATCTCCTGTTGTTCACACTAACATGATACTATGATAGTTAATCATAAATCATCACCATTGCATCTATCTTGCATCCACAAAACTATCAGCATACTGCATAATGCATATCATATCATCTAGAAAGCATTAATCATACCACATGCATTCATCCCCATCATTGCATAATATAGATTGGTTATTCTAATATTTTGATAAACCATACATCTATCACCCATACACATAATCATAGAAGCATCATCATATCATATCATGTTCATCCATATCATCCAAACATCATAATCGTCTCATTTATATCATCAATAATGTAACTATCATGGTACAAATCAGGATCAAGTGGGTGTAATATATCAAAATAGGCATGAGGCTAGCCATGGCTGATGACTGTCTACATCAAACCTTCGAGTTGAACTGATCTTGAACCTCTTTGTCAAGAGATCGAACCTCAAATCAAACCTCTTCGCCTGATCTCTTGAGAGGGCAATATACCAGTGTAATTCTTCATTTGCTGGGGAAGCATTGGGGCGTCCGAAAAAAGAAGAGAATTTTTTACGTTTGATCATGGCAAGTTTATTCTTTGAACCAATGCAACAAGTCCACTGCTTCAAAGAGGGGCAAAATTTAGACACATAAAATGTACATACACTCAATCTTGATCTACTAACATCGCTTCATCTTGAATTATCCCTCTATCTAACCATTTAATCAAATAGCCTTATTTGATTAAAGTCATCATAATTCCCCTTTTAATTAAATAAATCCCTTGACTTAATTAAATCATTATCTCTATGTAATTAGCTAGGTCATTTCATCTTCCTATATTTAATTAAATAATCCATATTATTTGATTAAATTTCTAAAGTTCATCTAATTAAATTAAATAAATCAAAAATTTATCTAATTTAATCTAACATCACCCCTTTTGGTTAAATAAATCAAAAAAATATTTATTTAACTAAGTCTAAATCATTATTTTCTCATTTTGAGTTATTTAAATCCTAAAATATAAGTCAAAATGGTCAAATCACCTAATCTCCTCTTAAATTAATCAAATCCTGATTAATTTAATCCTAATCACTCAAATCCTCTAGATTTTGCAACTTGCACATGAAAATCAATTTAATTGTTTTATAAATCATCTACTTTCATTCAAAAAAGGCATCAAAGATGGAATATTCCTCAAATTTGAAATCTCCCCCCAAAAGGACTTGTCCCTTCCAACATGGCATTTAACATCTCTTACAAGTCCTTTTCTTGAGCCATGTGGCATTAACTTCACTTTTCACCTCATCCTTCAAACCATATTTTGAATTTGAATCTCTCCCCTCTTTGCACATTCTTCAAAACTTGCACATCCTCCATCCACTCAAAGGTTGACAAGTGGCACTTTTCCATTGGCTAATTCTTAGTCCCACATTGCTCTATTTTGGGCATGTTTTCAACTTGTCAATCTATAAATAAGAGGTTAATCTATTCATTTTGGCATCCACAATTCATGCAAAGTTACTCTACTCAAATCCATAGCAACTTATCATCAATTTCATCCAAGCATAGTTAGGTTTTATGCAAATTTTCATCTTGCGGCATACATCAAGCATCAACAAAGTGGACCACTCTTCATCACACATCAATTTTGCGTCATTGGAGTTGGGAAAGGTTCAATTTTCACATCAAATTGGCACCAATTCCCTCAAGAGATAAGGAGTTTACATTGCATTAGAATAGGATTTTATGTGTTTTGAATTTCTTGGTGTTCATCTCATTTCCTTTCTCTTTTGTAATTTAAATTAATTTCTTGAGGAATCATGTTTCTAATCTTGCTTTTGATCTAATCTATTGATTATTTGTTGTGTTTGTGCAGGTTGGGAATCATGGTTCACAATGATAATTTACATAGGTGTATGAGGAAGGATTCATCCACACACACTTAGGTAAACAAGGATATTTTGATGTTGATTTGAAGGATTTTACAAAAAGTCTAGTATGAATTATTTTTCTAATGGTTCAAAAGTTGTTTGTGAGATGGGATTTGATTGATGTTTGAGATGGATGAAATGATTGGCTGTTTTGATCCTAAATGAACCTAAGAGAGACTTGTTTACAAGACCAAGGTTTTGAAGAAAATGCTTTTCCCAAAAAATAGTTCAAACCAAAAGACCAATGTTTGCATGAAAAACCATATGAAAAAAGATACACAAGCACATGTGTGGGGTTCAATTGATTTCATCTTGATTAATGAGTTGCTTTTACCACAAACACTTTCTTGATTATATTTTCAAACTAGATGTCTAATGTCCTAACTTATTCTCATCCCACAAAAGTGGAAATCAAGGAAATCAAGAAAAGGTTTCCTATTGTTGACTTTAGTGAGAAAATTGAGATGAAAAGTCAAATGCTTAGAAACCTCTAAGGATAGAATCACTAGGGAAAGTAATAGCACTCAAATTTTGTCAAAGGTATTTGCTCCTCTAGAGGGTTTGAAATTTGATGTTCATGTTGAATGTTTTTTTTCCCAATGTTTAAGATCCAAGAAAAGTGTTTTTATTTCAAGAACATGCACAACCCTATGGATATTTTAGACAATATTTGTTGAATCCCCACTTGGATAAATTCAGCTATGCCTACTTTTAGCAGATGCTGAAATGCTTGAACACACAAGCTCCCCCTTATAGTGCACTCACTTCTCAAGTCAGCCAAGCATTAGTACCCATGAATATCCCATGGAATACTTCTCATCTCTACTAAAATCCATAAAATTGTGGGGTGGCTTCAGAATGACTATTCTTGCACCAACAAATAGATAGGGATTTTGGCTTTTTTAAACAAGGAGTTTTAATCCAGGCATTTTGTTCATGGGGGATCATCCATGCAGCAAGAGACCATTGTTTCCCTTCTCGTCGGAACAATGCTTGTGATTCTTGTCTTTCCTCAAGTACCCATACTTATATCCTGGGTGGAATTCAATTGGCTTTAGTGTGTTCCCAGTTGGGTCATTCCCTTGGGTGATTACTTTTTCCCACAAGGTAGGCCCTCTAAGATAAACAAAAGTGAGGAAACATATTTGTAGTTCAATCAATCTTTGTTGAGAAAAAAATAGAGAACACATGCAATATGTTCCACTCACCCTCACAAGACTTGTTTAATTTTTAATCCCAAATGGAAATGTGGAGGCAACCACTCTACACAACTTAAGACCACTGAAAATCCTTTTGATTCTCAAGATCATCGTGAGGCGCGAGAGAAGTGCATAAGTCTTTTTGATGGTATTATTTTGGGTAAATGATTACAAGAAAAAGAAGCACATGTTCAGTTTATCCTTTCTAAGCAAGAGTGACTTCTTTTTAAGCACCAAAGGAAGTGTCAAATTTTGATTGTTCAATTGTTAACCTTTAAAAAAAATCTAGTGGATTTTCCTAAAGTTCTTTTTAAACCCTTTGTTGAAAAAAAATGAAAGTTTTTCTAGTGTTCTTTTTAGAGCCCAAAAGAAATTTAATGTATCCTAAGAGCATGAAAGATAACAAATCCATAAACCATCACATTACACCATCACATAAGCATCATATAGTAACAAATCCATAAACCATCACATTACACCATCACATAAGCATCATATAGTATCATCATCATAACATCATAAGATAGAATCATGGCATCACATATAGAAATAAGATCCATCCATAAAGCATAAAGTTAGATAAGAAACATCATATCGGATCAATATAATCTCATCTCATCTCATATATCATCAAAATAAATATATTGTCATGGTACAACAGAATTGGATCAAGTGTGTATTGAATGCATAAAGTACAAGGGCCCACTAGGCTATAAAAAATGAGCCCATGGGGCACAAAAGAATCATGTCTTTGATCCAAATAAAGGCTATCGTTGCTAGTTGTTTCCCTCACCACCTGCTCTCTCCTCATGGTCCTCTACGGTTATGTGACCTGTCCTCTGTGAAAAGTTCAGGACTCGGGATGCTCTCAGCATGACTTGATAATAGTGCATCTTGTAGTAGTCAGCCTCCTGGATGGCCTCCCTATATGATCAAAGTGGTACCATGCTCCGGGAGGAGGATGTAAACATGCTCTCAATCTACTAACGTTTTCCCATCTTTGTTGCTGCCTGCAACTCTGCAACCTATCTCTATTGGACTGCTTAGTCTCGCTCTGCCCGTAACTGATCCCTCTCAGCCATAAGTACTTGTATATGTGGATGTAGCTAGAGAATTTGACCATCCCTGGGGTTTGGCTGAAGCGGTGCCTGTACGGGTGGCTGATCATGGTCCTCATCTTTGGATGGTGTTAGAACCCTATCCTAGTGCCTGTGATCCTGATCCTGGTGTCCCTGGTCCTAGTCCTGGTGGACCTAACCTTGATCATCTTGTCGACATTGATCTTGTGGCCCCCTATCCTAAACCAACTGATGTGGTGGTGGTCCACCCTCTCCTCAGTCCTCGTCTCCATCCCCTCAGCCCCATCCTACTCCCCTGCCTCTAGCCCTGTGCCAGGCAGATGGTGTCCCTAGAACTATAAGTCTAAGAGATGGCCTGAACCAATCCCTGTATTCCTATGTGGTGCCTGCATCTGCCTAATGCTAATCATATGGCCATGGCCTAGCCACTAGCTACATAAAACTCTTCACTGCCTTGTGTGCAGGTATGTATCGGCCCCAAGAGCTCTGGCTCGTCGTACGTGCAAATATAGTGACATACTAATCATTCGACCTGTCTTGTGGCTTCCTAAACTATCTCTGCACTTTTCCTTGTAGGTACATCTCGAGCATCATGTGCTCTCTGCCCTACATCAATCTATCCTGGTGACAAAAAAAGAGCTCCTTCACATCATCATACCACATGGGCCATCCAAGGTATGGCCACCAGGTGAAGGCTCACATATCATCCACAACTCTCCTCCAATGAGGAATCTTGTGTTGTCTTATATGTGTGAAAGAGACACCTCCTTTGTATCGCTAGACAACTAGATCATCCAAATCCATATCAATTGGAATGAATCTCGGGCAAAACACAAGGATTTTCTCCCACGCCTAGATATGAAGGAGTGTGACTCCAACCCCAATGGCTCTGTAGTTAATGTATGCAACTCATGAAGATCTCTATACAATGAGGCCAACAAAACTGGCCCCCATGCAAAGCATACTCATCTCTAGACCATGTTCTCCCAAGCGAGCTCCTATCCAGGATTGAAATATTAGCCCTACTGATCTGGTGCAATGAGACCCAATATGATAACTACTATAACAAGGTGAAAAGGTGACATGGTGAGCTGGTAATGCTCTAGCTTGATCTGGCCCTCACAAAAGACAAGCTTGTCAAGGCCATTCACGTCATAGCAAGCCTCCCTCCCTGCATCCACATTGTAAATCACATGATCTTCATGGATTAGCAATCTCAGAATCTACCACACGTCCTCTAGTGTAACCATGGCCTCGCCTATTGGGAGGTGGAAAGAGGATGTCTTGCTGTGCCATCTCTCAGCAAGTGCCATCATCATACCCAAGTGTGTCCTCACGGGTGGTGTGTAAGCAATGTACCATAGTCCGATCACCCCTAGATGCTCCTGCTGTCACTCGGGCATACCCTGCAAAAATTTGAAAAGCACCTTTGACCTATGCTCACGTGAATGAAGTATCATCACCTCCTCCTGCATCAAGAAATCCACCACATTAAAATTCATCAAAAATCATGATCCTATCTTGTCTCAGCGTACCCAAAGCAACTTGTGCATTGTTGTTTGTGGGTGTGGTGCAGTTTGAAAGTTTCAAATTGTGCCTCTAGGAGCCTTTGACCCTCAAACTCTGCCACAACATCTCAGTTTGAGGTGCGGTCTAGTTTAGCACTAAAACCTAATTTTCAATGAGGCCCATTATGGCACAATTTTTGTATGTGGATTAGTTTGTAGTTTAAACCCTAATTCCAAACTATGCCATGGTGTTGCTATTCACAACTGTGGTGCAGTTCGAGGCCATGCGGTGCTGAAAGAGACCTTCAAGTGATGCTATATTAGACCACTCCTAAAAGACCTAATTCCTAAGCTAATAAATGTGCACAAAATATTAAAAATGAGGTCGAGTCAAGTTGACTCACCGGTGGTCTAGTGCCAGGTAGCCTCTGGTGTGTGTACTCGATCTGAGATGTGTGAGGGGAGCTATCGTTGTGCCATCTCGCGAAGGGGTCAAAGCTCAAAAGTGCAAAATATATAAAGACTGAATGTGCAAATGAATTGGAAATGGCCCCTCGAGGCCTATTTAAGCCTAAAAGTTAGGGGTTTTTTACCCCATTTAAGTTGTCCTACCAGGGTTTTGACCCCCCAAGCTTGTTTTTGTCCATCCGTGGGCTTTTTTGCATCATTTTTGCATGTTTTTGATCTTTCAAACCATTTCTAGACCTGTTAGGCACCTTGTCCTCTTTTTTCCATGAGATCACCCAAAAAGTTGAAATTTTCATCCGATCTCTCGAGGGGGTAGTATATCAGCATAATTAGTTCACCGGGGCAGCATTGGGGCAATTTTGAAAATTTATTTTTTTAAAATTCTGACCAAGATAGTTTATTCTTTGAAACAATGCAGTGAGTAATTTGCTTCAAAGAGGGGCAATCATTTCATTAACACCATTTCATCCTAAATCACCTTCTCAGCTTATCATCACTCTTTGCCCCTTAATTAAATAAACAATCATTTATCTAATTAAGTCATTCTCTCTTGTTAATTAAATCAATCAATCTGATCTAATTAACCCTCTGGTCTCCATTTAATAAAATAATTCATTTTATTTGATTAAATCTCTAAAGTCATCTTATTAAATTAAATAAATTAAACCTTATTTGATTTAATCTAACATCATCCCCTTTAATTAAATAAATCAAAATGTTTATTTAATTAATATCTAAATCAAATTCTTCTCAACTTTGATTTAAATCAACCCATAAATCTAAATCAAATGGTCATATCACCTAATGCCTCATTAAATTAATTAAACCTTGATTAATTTAATCCTAATCATCCAATTTCTCTAGATTTTTCCACTTGCACATGAAAATACATTTAATGGATTTATTAAATCCCTATTTTCTTTCAACTTGGCATCTTTAGGGGAATATTCCTCCATATTTGAAAATCCCTCCAAGTGGATCTGTCCTTCCAACAAGACATTCATTCCCTCTTACATGTCCTTGTACATTGAGCCAAGTGGAATTTAATTCATTCCTTTTCCCTCTTGCATGTCATTTCACTATTTTCAAATTCCACCTAATTTCATTTATTGTGCACATTCACCAAAATGTGCTCAAGATTCTTCCATTCACATCTTCACAAGTGACACTTTCCCATTGGTTGTTGAATGATCCCACATTGCTCCATTTTTCTCATTTCTCCATCTTTTCTTTCTATAAATAAGAGGCTTATCTCCTCATTTTGACCAACCACAATTTGAGAAAGTCTACTTTACTCAATTTCATACTCAAGCATATCCATTTTCATCAATTTTATCAAGTTTGTAGCTAGGTTATGCAAATTTTTCATCATGGAGATCAATTGAATCTTCAACAAAGTGGATCACTCATCAACATTGCATCATAGGAGTTGGGAAAGGGCCAATTTCCACATCAAATTGGCACCAATTCCCCCATGGGATCAAGAGTTTGTTTTGCACTAAATAGGATTTGATAACTTTTGTTTATGTTTTCTTATGTTCTTCATCTCATTTCTTGTTCTTTGCAATTTAAATGGATTTCATGGGAAATCTTGATTCTCACTTGCATTTGATCTACCATTGTGTTTGTTTCTTGTGTTTATGTAGGTCTAGGATTGGGGTTCTAAAAATTAAATAATACTTCATTATTTAATTGTCGTCAAATATCATATTCTACTATTAATTAAGAAAATTTATGTTATTTAATTAATTCATTCTAATTCACCCTTTCTAACTAATTAAATAAATCATTTTTATTTAATTATTTCCTAATTACCATTAATCTTCTTGATTAATTATGTAAATCATATTTATTTAATGATGTCATTAATTATACTTATTCCTCTATTTTAATTAAATAATTATCATTAATTATTTAATTAACATTCAACGCCTTCTAAATTAAATAATTGTTTAAATTAATTACTTCCGTTTTCATCTCAACATTATCCATTCATTATTAATAAATAAAAAATTATTTATTAATTAATCCTCACTTGCACGTTCCTTAAATAATTAATTATTTAATTAATTATTATCCTCTCATGCATAATTCTTTCAAACTTAATAAACACTCTCTTCCAGTCGTCTGACTAATCAATTTCACTTCTCTCCTCATTCATATCAATTCACTCACACTCACTGTGAGTTAATTGATAAACCAATTCTCTTAACGAAGCAATCAATTGACTTTAACTAATTCATGCAATTAGTAACTCCATGCAGACAGTTAACTAGAATCATGTAGCTAGTTGTAGTCAGTTAACTAGGAAATCAATTCCTCTCAATAATCCTCAACCATTGATCTTGATCTTGCACCTCCTAATCTAGATCGTTCATTTAAATCAATCATTTCTATAAAATAAGCCCTCACATCTCGTTGATGGAAAACCATGAACTTTGGCATTTTGCATCATTGCTATCATTTCACAAGCTTGAGCTTAAGGAAAAATAAGTGCATACTACATTTTGAGAGAAAAGAAAGCAAAGGTGTACAATTGAAGTAATTCATGTCAACATGGTGAATCTGAATGTATTATTTAACTAATTATGATTTCACTTGTGTTGATTTTTTTCTATTGATTGATTTGGATAGCATTTAGATTTTGAATTGGATATTTTTGGTTACTAATTTAATTGATTATCTCTATTATGACTAATGCTCATTTTCAAAGTTACATTCTTGTGAACTAGTCATGAATTCATGTGAATAATAGTTTTTTGTAACAATTTTTTTTAAAAAATCTACAAGAAGTGTAACACATTCATCAAGATATGCAATGCAATCATCAAAATATGAAATGCGTTCATGAAGGTTTGAAACACATCTAAGAGATACATAGAAAAATCAGTAAAATGCATCTCTATGTAGGTGTGACACATGCAAAGTTTTTTGAGTTGTAGTCATCATGTCTAATCTCTATCTTTTCAAGTCTTAAATTGTGCACTACAATCGATATCCTATGCACCACAATCATTGTCTCATGTACCGTAATCGACATCCTGTGCACCATAATCGACATCATGTGTACCATAGTCAACATTTTCTACACCACAACTGAGAGATTGTGCATCGCAACTAACTAATAAATAGAAAAAATAAGGTATAAGCTTTGATGTCTGTTTTCTAATTTTTTATTTTAGTAGGGTGAAGATTTTTTTCACTAATATTTAGGTTTCAACTTGTGATGATTATTTTGTGAAAAGTCTTGAACATTTAATTTTAGTGCTTTAAAAAGAACCCTATTTTTAAACATTTCATTTGGCGCTTAAAATTTACCCACAACTATAATTTTCATTTGGGGTTTAAAAAGAACAAGACAACTTGCAATTTCTATTCTGATTGAACATGACACATTTCATTTTTGGTGCATAAAATTTGTATACAACTTGCACATTTACATTGGTACATTGAAAAGATCGATTGTATATTGTGTCTTGTGAAATTGCACACATGTGATTTAGTCCACTGAAAGTGTGTTGTTTAAAGTATCCTCCCCCTTATGCTACGTGTGATTCCTAGGAAATGGGAAATAGCAACATTTAAAAAATTTCCCTTTTTATTTTAAGTATGAGGTGTGCCTGGGAGTACACCCAAAGGTTCAACCTCAAGCACATATCTCCAACAAACTATATAAAGGGGAAAAAACCGAAAGGTGAGCTTAATCCACTTGTTGCATACAAAGCATACCTTAGTGGTCTTGGGTGATTTTGGACATGGGTTTGAGACTTCGGTCTTGTGTTGGTCATATGCAATGGTGTTCTTAGGGGTTCCTCCACTATGAATCTTTTTTGTAGAAGCCTAAAGTCCTATTAGGTCATAATTTATAAGTGATGCAACATGACATGATCAACGTGTGAAGCTACTTACCATGTACTCTCTTGGGTCAAGATAGAGTCTTTTAGGGTTGCTATCCATAGCCTCTCAGGAAGAGAAATAATGTGTACTTGTGGTGTCTATTGATGAGCTTGTGTCACTGGACATATACTATTTTCCTTTGTATAAAGAAGGTATTGAACAATCACCCCAATTGTTTCACTACTCAATATTTTTGAGTATTTACCCCTTTCATGGGAGGTGGGCTTACTATAAGTTACATACCTGATCTACCAATAATTAAGTTGTGAATGTATTTGGGTTTGTTATTACCAGTAAAACCAATTGGATTTAGGGCCTTATCTTTGTCACTCATTGTTGAAGGTCACAGCTAAAAACTTATATACACTATTTTCTATGTTTTCATTACTGAATCAAATCAAAAAATTGAAAACTAATCAAAGTCCTAGGGTCCATTAGAGATATTTTTTTGATAAAACTAGTGCACCACATTTTTTAGTCTATGTGTTGCAACTATGTATCTACACTATAGAAGTAGTACGATACATTTGTTAGCTTTTGCAATGCATTTGTCTATCAAAAGGCTGTATCTCTTTATCTGCCACACATTTGTGTGTTTTTGCACTACATCAATGGTGGGAAATATAGAAGAATTAAAAAACCCACATTAGTAAAAATCAACAACGCATCTATGTCAGTCACAATTTTCAGATTCTACAATGCATATGTTACAAATAACACCGCAATTGTGAGCTTTTGTCACACATTTATCAAATAGATAGGACATAGACTATTTTTAGAATGTGCATAACCCTTTTTCTTTTTATAGAAAATATAAAAAACATAACAAAGTCAATTTCTTGCATTATTTCAACAAACTTTCAATTTTCCTAAGTTAAACATTGCATCCTTAGGGTCATTTTTTTTTTTTTAGACTGCAGGAATCGGGTAGCACGACCCCCTATAAACTGTAGTGCGCCTGGTAAACTTTTTAACGTGACCGGCGGCGATGGCGCGACACGCCCTCCGGTACCACGGGATGGGGGGAGACTAGAACTCGTGACCAGCAGAGCCGCAACGTAATTACTTAGCCAACCGAGCTAGGGCCCCCACCCCATCCTTAGGGTCATATTAAAGTCTTAGAAATCTCAACTTTATATCCTCAAATTAGAAAACCAAGCAATTTTAGAGGTCAAGTCTAGTGTCATCTACTGAAAATCATCAAAACCTCATTTTTACAAACTTATCACCACTAACAAAACTAGGATTTCAACTCATTAGTCCAATATGAACTTAATATTTATGGTAATTATGACAAATGTTTAAAATGTAGTTGCATAAGTCACACTTTCATTTTTTTTGAAATTTTTCTTCGAAAAGGACTCTAAAACTTGGATTTCTTATCCCATGTGAAGTCATTATTTTTGTATGGTTCGATGATTATTATACCAGTGGATTTTATCCAAATTAATAAAATAATGAAGATCTTTTCCTATGATTTTTTCCTGGTATAATTTTATCAGGTTTTGCACATGATTTTTTTTTTTGTGTGTTATTTTTTTCTCTATTTATTTTTCACTTTTTTATTTACATTTTTTCCTTCATCACTATTGATGGGATCTTCTTCGTAGAAAAGACCACTAAATTTGGGAAAAAACTAACCCAAGGAGAGAATTGGTGGTAGATTATTTAGAACATGTAGACTTGAAGAAAATGTTGGCCTTCTAAAATTACTATGGTTGATGTGATGGTAGTGAGAAATTAAGTTATCTTTAATAACCAATCCATAATCACTTTGCATCCCAAAAGTATACATTAGAAAGGAAGTAAACTTTTGAGTTGTTTCTAAGCTAGAATCTAGAGAATATGCCACCAAAAAATCTTGACCTTTGAATGTGGTGTAGTATGTTAAAACAAGATGTAGGAGATCCTCATCCACAATGTGGTTTTATACATATTTTTTACAAAGAAGGAAAAGTAGATTTGGACACTATAGTAGAGGAACATTAAAGCTACCTTAAAACAAGACTAGAAGCACTAGGGGCCTACTAAGAGATCATTGCCTATTATTTTTAGGATGGCTCTTTCCACTTTTTTATTCAAACATGAAGATATTATAAATATTAGTAGAATCATAGGCACCCATAAATTTGAGCTCCCAAACCTGACCTCTAATATGTTACACCTCATTTCTAGGTTACTAGATTACTTTTACCTTTATAAGTAAATATGATTCTAAATGCATGATTGTTACTTTAATATGTTCAATGGATGAATGAACTATATGAATATTCATTATGATGTCATTGATTTTTAAATTATTTAATGATGTAAATGATATATAATGAATATGGTTTTCATTTTATTGGCTAACTTCATTCATGATGCATTAAGTTGGATGTAGGAAATAATCGAGCCCTCCAGTGAGGAGAGGGAGAGTATCACCCAAGAGAGGAATTTGGTATGGAAACCACTGATGTATCTACTTGAGTTAATGCACACAATCATGGCCTATGTTAGATAAGTTATGTCAAGTTAGTTTGGGCTATGTGTCGGTAGGTAAACCTTGTTAATACTTTTTTGGGTTGATAGGAATGTTTGGGTGATTTCTTTCATTTTCTATGAATTTTTAGTTGATGTGAGTCATGATGTTAAATCCTTGTATTGAATCATGAGATATAGTTTATGTATTTAAATAAATATATATGGATACATATATATAATGAATGTATATGTATATATATATATATATGATAACTCAAATATATGAGTGTATGTGTGTGTGAGTAACTATAGGTAGAAATACCTACAAATACCCATATGTAGACACATCATACATATATGTATTCATATGGATACACTCACATATATATACTTTATATATACCTATTGATATTGTAGAGAGGGGGATTCACTACTCAAGATTTCTCTTCATTCAGAGAGCCTCATAGGGAGAACTACCTTAAACTACCTTAGGGAATAAAGTGAGAGTTCTAGAATCTAAAAGAGCAGATTAAAATTTTTTTTGGATAGACTGATGGGCTCTTGGCCAAAGGACGACAGCATAGGTCTGGGACGATAGTACGGTGTGCTAGTGTCTCTCTAGTGTTCTAGCGTCCACATGGACCCAAAACTAAGAATATCACGTAAAATAGCTAAGCAAACGCTAGCAATCTAATTACAAAGAATTTACAGAATTTGATAAAATAACATAATATAATAGAACTAAAGAAAAGTAAAGTAAATGACTTGAAGCAAGAGAAAAAAAGATAGAAACTACTCATAGCAATCCAAGTAATGAAGCCTCCAACACATGAATATTTTCAATACCTGCATGCATTAGATCTGGAGAAAGCATCAGGGTTGTATAAGGGTTTTCCTTAGTCAAACCCCCAATTTGGTGTTCCCATCTCCATGGATAGCCAAATAGATAGAGAGAGATGATAGATAGAAATAAAATGAATGAAAAAGTGATAAAAGAAATCCTCACTTGAGGAAGAGAACTTGTATCACAAAGTATAGGTGATTAAATAAATCCTTGCTCGAGGAGGAGAACCCGTATCACAAAATGTAGATGCAATAGGTAGGGGATGTGAGAAATCCCAAGATGCTCACAAGCACAAGAGAAGGGAGGTAGAGCTACAAGATCCAAGGGAGTTGCAAGGAGGGAGAGCAAGATAGCTGCAAGAGCCAAGAGTGTTTCAAAGGTTGCTATAAGCATGTGAGAGTGTTGCAAATAGTGTTGTAAGAACATGAGAGATTCAAGCTACTGTAGCAAGTTGTATGGAGTTGTGCAAGCAAAATAACAAGGGAGAAATGCTCGAGCAAAGGCTGGAAAGAAGCTAGAAGCCAAAGAAGAGACCAAATGAGTTAAGAAGGTGAATTTTAAGGAGGGAAAAGAAGCTTCCCAAACCATTACAAGGTGTCCCAAGCCATTACCATCGACAAAGGCAGATGGAAAGTGGAAAAAATGCTCGAAAATGGTCATTTGAACATTGAAACATCACAAGATTCTAGTGTGGTGTGTGGGCATCCACGTGGGGTGCTAGTGTCCAAACACATCACACTAAAAAATGAAGAGAACATGAAAATTTCAAGTTTCAACTCGAAGTTGACACACGAAGGTAGCTACTAAAAGGGGTTCCCGAGCATCCTGAGAAGGGAAAAGGGTTGATGTAGGGACTAAAATGATCCTACACAAGTGCTAAGGGAGTGGACACTAAAGCGGATACGATAATGTATGTGAAATTGCAAGGGGTGCAATTTTGCTACATTACATTTTTCCCCCACTTTAATGGGCATATGAATATACACTAATATGCATGCTAAAGGAAATATACTAAACATAAATAACATCATAATTCCAATAGGATATTGTAGAGGAAGCAAATAAATCTTCGAACCAAGGAAGCATGCCCCCAAGCTAAAGACCTAAAAAATAAACACATTAGATAAGAAAAGACTTGCACAAGACAAGAATTTTAGAACACAAAAAGTCACTACATCATGGGGTTAGAACATAAAAACAAATACACACAAGCACCTAACTAACTAACAAGATTTGAGTTAGCAAAGTGAAAGATACCTTGATGTAAAAGGATGTCTCAGTACTATGCGTCATCCCCAAATTAAGAAACAAAATACATAAGAATTATTAAAAGGAGAGAAGAATGTAAGGATCAATTGCTTCAAGAGAAGAATACACCCAAAAATCAAGGAAGCAACCAATGTCAAAGAGAGAAAGAGCATATACTTAGGATGAAGAAGATGCAGATATTTGATTCGGTATACACAATTTGAGAAGAAAGAGAATATAATTTAAAAGAGAGATGGAGAAGCTAGAAAGGAATGAGAATTCCAAGAGAGATGGATCCACAGGTCCTTGAACCCAAGGAGAGTTAAAAAAATGTATCGTAGATCTGTAGACCTATAGAAGGTGAACAAAATGCTCTATAGGTACTCTCTCCCATAGATTTGAACAAACTACACCAAAGGCCCATAGACCAATGATGAATAGATCCTGCTAGATGAAAGTGTCTTATAGGCCCATAGACCTACAAGATTGAAACCCCAAGTTCTCTCTCATGAAGTAATCCCAATGAAGTAAGTGCCTTATAGGCCCGTAGACTTGCAAGAAGGTAACCACCAAGTTCTCTCTCATGAAGGAAGCTTGATGAAAGGGAACTCCATAGAGTCATAATGGAAAGTGGCTTCATAGGCACACCTATGAAGCAACATATTAATCTGCAAATAAAACATGTCAAATTGAAAAAGCCATGCATGCAGATAGATAGTTACGTAGATAGTCTGTAATTCAAAATCTTTCAAAGAGGTCCCTCGGAAACCCTTGAAAAGAAGAAAGGGGTCCACTAAAGAAATGCACTATTTGAAAAGCAAGGTATCGTCAGGCTGCCTCTAAGGTAGATGCTAATGAATTCATTCAAGAAAAAATATTTCAAAGGGGGTCCCTCGGGAACCCTTCAAAAGAGAAAGTGGTCCACCCAAGGGATGCTTCACTTGAAAGAAAAAGAGAAAAGAGAGGGTCCTTAAGAAGGACACACATATTTCGAATAAGTTATCACTGCCAAACATATAGGGGAGGGGAACCATGCAAGATACTTAGAACATACATGACAGAGGTAGACCTCGATATCACTTGTCATTTGAAGAAGAGGTAGGTGCATCAACAAGTGAATGAGTGATAGCACCTGAATCATGAAGTTGTTTTATCTTATCCTTCAAGGCCTTACATTCACTAGTGGAATGGCCAAGCACTTGATGGTATGCACAGAAAGTGTTTTACTTTATCATACCTATAAGATTTCTTAGGAGGAGGAAGAGTAATTATGTGGGCTTTTAGAAGCCGTAAAAAGATATGCTCTTGCTCAAACAAAGAATGGGGAGTAGGAAGCAACCCTTTCTCTTGTAGAGAAAATTTTGATTCCTCACAAGAAGAAGACATGAAGACATTAGATAATGGAGGATCTTCATAGAGAGCATTATTCCAACAATGAGGATCACACTCTTCTATGGGATCACTGTCAGGATTGTTGATAGGACTACTAGCATTAGCCTCTTTAATAGAGGTGTGATCATCTTCGTCAGAAGGGGAAGGATCAACATCAAGAATGTTACAATGTGTGTTTACATTACCCTACAATGCAGAAGAGTAACCATCTTTGATAGCGGGTTTGGATGAGGTTATCAGAAGGTTTGAGTGGATTAGGTCAACTTTATATTCCCCAATGTAGGGTTTTATAAAGTCTGGAGAACCCCAATCATCGCCAAGACATGTATTTCCTTGAGAAGAGGAAGACTTAGGATTTCTTGCTTTACAAGGATGTTCTTCAGGGACATCTATCTCAAGAGTATCCTTTGTAGTAGGTACTACTTGAGTAAACATCAACACATTGGAAGACAGTCAAGGAATAAGAGTAGGCACAACTAAAATTTGACCAACAGCTACCATCTCACATAGGTGCATAGCCTTAGGGTCATCCTTGACTGTGACTACTCGATTATTGCAAATGAACTTAATAGATTTATCCAAGGAAGACGGGACTGCACCAATAACATAAATACATGGTCTACCAAGAAGAAGTTTATATAGTAATTTTTTTGACATAACATATACAAGGGTGGGTATGGTAATAGGTCCCAATCTCAAAGGAAAGGCTATCATGCCTAGATCTTGTTGACTGACATTATCTAACCCATTAATCTCAATAGAAGAAGCATTAAGAGAAGATGAATCAATATTAATATTAGTCAATAGATCAATGCTACACACATTGAGTGTTGAAACAACATCAATGAGAGTATGTCTAATTTCAATATTATTAGTGTTGAATATAATCATTAAAGTATCCACTTGTTTTTGCACATCTGGGGATGGGACTTCTTGCAGATAGAATGTGATATTCGATGAATCGGCATGAATATGAGCCATCAAAGCATTAACATCTACCAATCTAGTGGAGGCAGGAAAGAGGATATTTTATAAGGCTTCATGAAGCATTCCTTGATAAACTAGAGAAAATTCAAGCAAGTCCCACAATGAGATCTTAGCCGGAGTAACTTGAAGTTGCTCGATGAGATTGTAATCACCAAGTGCTTTAGTTGTAGGCTTAGGTGTTGAAGGAAGGCTTGGTTGTTTATTCATTCTATTCTCATAAGTATGGGCTACCACTTTATAAGAGGGAGCCATAGAAATATTAGGAGAATCACTATCAAATGGAACATTATCAATAGAAAAATTCCTTTTAGGAGAAGGACTAGCTAGATTCACATAAATGATTGGTCTCTTAGGCCTTTCAAGGGCAACAGAGACATAGATTACATTTATAGAATCATCACAAGTAGTAAAATAATTATTTCAAGACATATTCTCAACATCAATCCAGGGAGGATCAAATGTGGAAGGAGATTCGTCATTTTCTAATGCATCATCTCTAGAGGAGAGTGTATTGGAATAGAGAAGAGATTCATCATTCACTAATGCACTATCTCTAGAACAGAGTGCATTGGAATGAAGAGAAGGTAGAGTAATGTTAAGAAAGGTATCAATAATTTCATCTTCTTACAACAAGGTATCCTTCAAAGCAAGAGGAATCTCATGAGAAAGATCAAAGATACCAAGTGAAATGGGAAGTGTCAAGTCACTATCACATGCATGAAATGGAACATCATTAATATTTTGAATATAATTAGATAATGACTTAATAAAAGAAGATATTAAATTCATTTTGAAAATAGTAAGTTAAATATGATAAATTCTTCATGTCGAGTTCAACAAAATATAGAGAAGAGGGATTTGTTACTCATGATTCATTCAGAGAGCCTCATGGGGTGAACTACCCTAAACTACCTCAGGGAATAAATTGAGAGTTCTAGAATATGAAAGAGTAGGTTATGAAGATTTTCTGGAAAGACTGATGAACTCTTGGCTAAAGGACAACAGTGTGGGTCTGGGATAAAATCACGATGCAATGGTGTGTCTCTGGTGCGCTAGTGTTAGTACAGACTAGAAACCAAGAATATCATAGAAAATAGCTAAGCAATTGCTAGAAATATTAATACTAAGAATTTATAGAATGTGATAAAATAAAAGAATGTAATAGAACTGAAGCAAAGTAAAGTAAATGAGAAAGAAAGAGAAGGAAAGATAGAAACTACTCATATCAATCTAAGTAATGAAGCCTCCAACACATGAATAATTTTAATACCTACATGCGTAAGATCTGGAGAAAGTGTTGGGGATATATAGGGGTTTACCTCAATCAAACCCTATTTTTGGTTTTCCCACCTCCACAAACAACCAGATAGATAGAGAGAGATGATAGATAGAAATGAAATGAATGAAAAAGTGATAAAAGCAATCCTTGCTTGAGGAGGAGAACTGTATCACAAAGTATAGGTGATAAAATCAATTCCCGCTCGAGGGGGAGAACCTATATCAAAAAATGTAGATGTAATAGGTAGGGGATGTGAGAAATACCAAGATGCTCACAACCACAAGACAAGGGAGGTAGAGCTACAAAAGCCAAGGGAGCTGGAAGGAGGGAGAGCAAGATAGCTGCAAGATCCAAGAGTGTTGAAAATGTTGCTATATGGATGTGAGAGTGTTGTAAAGAGTGTTGTGAGAACATGAGAAATTGAAGCTATTATAGCAAGTTGTATTGAGTTGTACAAGCAAAATAACAAGGGAGAAATGCCTGAGTGAAGGTTAGAAAGAAGCTAGAAGCCAAAGAAGAGACCAAATGAGTTGACAAGATGACTTTAAAGGAGGGAAAATAAGCTTCCTGAGCCGTTACAAGGCTTCCCAAGTCGTTACCACCGACAAAGGCAAATGACAAGTAGTAAACATGCTAAAAAATGGTCATTTGAATGTTGAAACATCACAGGATGCTAGCACGGAACGTAGATGTCCATGCGGCACACTAGTGTGTAGACACATCATGCTACAAAATGACGAGAACGAGAAAAGCGCAAGGTTCAACACAAAGCTAGTGCGTGAAGGTAGTTGCTGAAAGGGGGTCCTGAGCATCTTGAGAAGGGAAAAGAGCTTATGTAGGGGCTAAAATGAGTCTACACTAGTGCTAAGGGAGTGGACACTAAAGTGGACACAAGAATGTATGTGAAATTCCAAGAGGTGCAATTTTGTGACATTACAAATATATATTGTAAGATATTAAAATAATGATATGCATGTATACATTAATATATATGTATTAAATAACATATTTATACATATATACATACATATTAATAAATATATGTTTGTTAAAGTTGATGAATGTAAGATTATAAATATATATATCAATAAGTATATATATTATAATAACAAGTTACTATAATATATATATATATATATGAATTTGATATGTTATATTAATATACCTATCACATATTATAATGTGATGGGATAATTGTAGACATGTAAAAATGACCTAACACATATCACATATCCTAATTTGTATTTTTCCCTTATCAACATCACTATCATTATCACTACTACATTTCACATTATTTACATTATTAACCCTATTTTCCTCTATTTATTGAATAATATTTAATTATTTAATTAATTCACTATATCATCACCTAATCTAACTTTATTCCTATTGATTAATTAAAAAATTATCAATTATTTAATTATGTCACTAATATACCCTATTCTTCTAAATCAATTAAATTGCTATCATTAATAATTTAATTTAGATCACTTTCCCTTCTCTCAACTTGAATAATTAAATCAATTATTCAGAATCATTCAACATAGACAAACAATATATATATCTTTATTTCTTAAAGTCAAACATAATTTTCACATTAATCTCAAATATTAATTAATTATCCTCACCCCTTTGTGATTGAGTAAATCATTACCACTGATTTCTCCCTCTAATGAGTTGACTAACTCATCTATTTCCCAATCACACTAATTTCTTCAGTCCCACTAACCAATCGACCTAATTTATTCAATCCACCCAATCATTTTAATCTAATCCCACCAATGATTCTGATCTATTTCCTCTCAACGGTTCTCAATCGTTGATCATGATATTTTACTATTGAATATCGATTGTTCATCTAAAAACATGAAATCTATAAAACAACCTTCTTTCTTCTCAAAAAATCATTGAAGAATCTACAAAATTTGAGAGGTTATGTTGAAATGGCCATTTGATGAGGGCGCAGCCCGAGACTTAGAAAATAACCCACAAATAAGAGAATAATGTTATTATTCAGAAAATGGAGCTTCTTACATGCAAAGGATCTCAAATCTCCAAGTTCTACAACACATGCAAGTTACAGAAAGCTACAGAATAACCCTTTCGCAATATGCGAGCTTGTCCCCCAAAAAGTTACCCAAAAAATTAGAAACCCGCCCATAAATAGAGCTCCTTATTAGTTTGGAGCCAAAAAAACATTCAAATTTGAGTTTAGGTGGCTTGGCGCCAAAAATTTACAACATGAAGTTCAAATTTCAAAAGAGCATTTGCAATTGTATCTTCTAGAAAGTGCCCCAACTTCTCAGGGCCATAACTTTTGATCCGGGATTCCAATTCACAAACCATTTGAACCATTGGAAAGGTCACGAAGTCAATAAAGTGCTTGAAATCCGCTATGCTGATTTCGGCAAGTTTCGGGGCTGATCCGGGAACTCGAAGTGCCTCAAATCTAACTTAAAAGATTTTTAGGTGCAAATCTGGGAAACTAAAACTGCAATATCTTTCAACACAGGAATAGAAAATAAAAACCGTAAATTGGGAATTTCATTATGACGAAAAGGGTATCGAAAAATGTAAAAATATCTAAAAACTGAGAAACTTGAAATTTAACTATTTTTGGGTGATGCAAGATTGCCCTTACACCACTAGATGCTCCTGCATCAGACACCCAAGGTAATTTGAGAAGTGACCCCGTCACGTCTCAGATGGTGGAGGAAAAAACTCAAATGGTCAACCTATGCCTTAGGAAACTGGGATGAATCTTCAACAGGCCTTCCTTTCCATTTCACCAGATATTCTTCATACTACTTATTCCTGGTACTCCTTCCCACATGACTATCCAGAATTTCTTCAATCTCCTCCTTTTCTGAAGTAGGTGTTGGAATCCAACACTTTTCCATCATTGGTACTTCCTCTACACCACCTTCATGATACTCTATCAAATCTAAAATTTTGAACATAGGGGAAATGTTGAATCCATCTGGCAACTCTAACTCATATGCATTCCCTGAATCATGCCTCTTCAAAATTTTACAGGGACCAAACTTCTTCATCTTCAATTTGTTATATGTTCCCACTAGAAACCTTTCTTTCCTTAAGTGGACCATCACTTCATCACCAATCTAAAACTCCTTATTCCTCCTTTTTTGATCTGCTTTAGCCTTATATTGCATATTCATCTTATTAATGTGTTCTCATACCTTCTCATGTATATTCTGGATGTGCTCTACAAAATCTTCGGCTTCAGCACTTATTTTCTTCTCTTGGTCCATCTTCCTCAATTCTAGAACTGTTATGGGGCTACCTCCATACACAATCTGGAATGGTGATCTACCAGTGCTTCTGTTGACAGAATTGTTGTAAGAAAATTCTGCCTGGGGTAAGATCAAGTCCCATCCCTTGGGTTTATCTCCTACCAAACATCTGTTGGGTTACCCAAACTCCCTTAACAACCTCTGTCTACCCATCTATTTGTGGATGGTGTGCAGAACTAAACTTCAACTTTGTCTTCAGCTTCTTCCACAAGGTCCTCCAAAAGTACCCCACAAATTTGGTATCACGATCTGAACAATACTCTTTGGCAGACCATGTAGCCTCACCACCTCTTTGAAGAACAAGTCAGCAATGTGGACTGCATCATGGGTCTTCTGACATGGAATGAAATGTGCCATCTTTGAAAACCTATCAACCACCACAAAGACTGAATCATTCCCTCATTGTGTCCTTGGCAAACCAAGAACAAAGTCCATACTTATATCCTCCCATGGCCTCTCTGGTACAGGTAAGGGCTGATATAATCCTGTATTCTGGCTCACTCCTTTAGCCATCTGACATACCCTGCAGCTTTGTACAAAATTCTTCACATCCTGTGACAACTGAGGCAAATAATAATGCTCACTGATAATGGCAATGGTCTTAGCCTGACCAAAATGTCCTACCATTCCTCCACTATGCTTCTCCTTTATCAGGTTCTCTCTCATGGAACTCCTCGGGATACACAATTGACTTCCTTAAATAACATGCCATCTTGGATTATGAAATCCAACCACCTTGTCCTGTCCACTATAACGGTTCCTTACAAGCTTTCCAAGCCTCTGCAAAATCAGGGATCTTCTGCATACAGTGTCTTAAGTTCATTGAACCCAACCACTTCAATCTACATCTTTGTCATCAATGTATGATCCTACTTAAGGCATCGCAACCCTATTTGACTTCCCTCCTATGTTTCAAGACAAAGGTATAACTCGCAAAAACTCTACCCATTTCATATGCCTCTGATTTAATTTTCCCGACTATTTAGGTACTGCAAGGCCTGATGATCAGTATATATAACAAATTTCTTTGAAACAAATAATGTCTCCATTTCTTTAATGCTTGAACTATCGCATCAAATTCCTGATCATATACAAAATACTTTCTCTTGGCATCATTTAACTTTTCACGAAATAGGAAATGGGCTTACCTTCTTGGCTCAATACTGCTCCAATGGCACAACCACTGGCATCACAATCCACCTGAAACACCTTGTTGAAATTTGGGAGGGCTAGAACAGGTTGCTCTGTCACCTTACCTTCAGAGTTCAAATTTTTTTTGCCTCTCCAGCTGCTCCACTTGAATTCTTTTCTATCCCCTCTCATTGTTTCAGTCAGGGGTCCACAAATACTACTGAAGTTTATAATGAACTTTCTATAAAAACTAGCCAAACCATGGAAAGATCTCACCTCGGTAGCAGTTCTTGGGGTAGGCCATTCCAGAATAGCCTTCACATTCTCTGGGTCCATCTTGAGACCTTCTACTGAGACAACAAACCCCAAGTACACTAACTCCCTCTTCACAAAACTGCACTTCTTTATTTTAATCAACAATTTCTCTTCTCTTAACTTTTCAAAGGCTCTCTGAATATGCATCAGATGCTCATCCAACGTCTTACTGAAAATAAAAATATCATCCTAGAAATTCTTTTAGTACCTCATTCATGAGCCACACGAATGTGCTCGGTGCATTGGTTATCCCAAAAGGCATGACTAACCAATCGTACAGGCCCTCTTTGGTCTTGAAGGCAATCTTCTATTCATCTCCCTCTCGAATCCGGATCTAGTGATATCCACTCCTCAGATCAATCTTTGTGAAGTACTGAGCTTCATTCAAATAGTCCATCAGTTCATCCATCCTTGGCAGGGGAAATCTATACTTGATTGTTATCTTGTTTATGGCTTGGAAATCTGTACACATCCTCCACCCCCCATCCTTCTTTGGTGCTAGTACTACAAGTACTGCACATGGACTCAAACTCTCCCATATCAAACCCTTTCTCAACAACTCTTGAAACTTGTCTATTCAACTCCTTATTTTCTGCTAGAGTCATTCTATGAGCTGCCTTATTTGGAAAACTGGCTCTAGGAATCAAGTCAATTTGATCACTGATCTTCCTTATTGGTGGTAAACCATCAGGTGCATTATTAGAAACAATATCCTAAAACTCATCCAACATCCCAAAAACTTCTTCTGGAACCTTCTCACTATCCTCCTTACTCACTCTAGGAATCAATGCATAACACACATGCTCATGCTTCATACCTTCTAAATTTTTTTTTCCATCTACATAACAAATTCTAGCACTACGCATACCTTTTCTTCAGCTCCTTCAGGGGTTTCAACTTCTGACGAACCCCATCCTTTGTCAGGAATAAGTGTTTGCATGGCCATCATGTATAGCTCGCCTATCAAACTACCATGACCTCCCCAACAACATGTGACATGCATCCATGGGGATGATATCACAAAGTACCTCATCATGGTAGCTCCCGATCTTGAACTTTACTAGGCACTGCTCATTGACCAAAACTTTGTGGTCTTTCTACGCAACCAACAATCCGATAGGATAGCAGCGGGTACCTTTTCCCTCTTCAGCTTCAACTTTGTGACCATCTCTTCCGACACCAGATTATCGAGTTAACACGCGTCAATAATGACATCACAACATTTTCCTTCACACTTGCACCTTGTGTGAAATAGATTCTTTCTCTATTCGGTTCCTTTTCCTCAGTCACCGGGGCTCTCTAACTACTAGGGCTTCTCCCTTTCAACATCATCTGAATGTTGATTGGGCCTCCTCATCTACATGCGCAACCCTTCCATGACCTTCCTAGCCTTTTTTCGCCCCCTTCCTTGGTGTTGTGGACATTCATAGGCTCGATGCCCTTCTTCACCACACTAGAAACACATTCCTTTGAAACCACCTCTTCTAGATCCTTGTCCATATCTCCCTCATCCTCTACCTCTTTGATCACCACTGTTTTGATCATGGGGTAGTAAGTTGTCATTCCTTTAGCTTCGGTGGTACCCACATCGTCACTTTACTTTTCTTTTCATCATCATTTCGCTTCCCTCAAGGTCTTCCAACGCCCCTTCCACTTTGACCTCCTCATACTTTTGCTTGCCATCAAATATTTTGTTGACTTCTCTTCCACCTTGAGCAAAGTGATACATCCTCAATGGTGGTCATTCTAACTAGGCTTAACTCCTCCTGAATGCTTCGGTCATAACCCATTAAGATATCGGGCTACCTTCTCCTTATTGGCCTCTGTGTGGCCCGTTTTGATGATTATCTTATGAAAATATTCAGTATATTCTTTCATAGATCTACTTCCTTGTTTCAACCCTTGCAATTTCTTCAATAGATCTAACTCGTAGTCCACTGGTATGAACTACTTCTTCAGTTTCTCTACCATGCGATTCCATCTGGTGATATTTCCTTTTCCTCTTTGATTTCTTTCCAACTGGACCTCTTTCCACCAAATACTGGCATGGCCCTTCAGCTTCATTTTCACAAAATTAACCTGATCTGGGTCCTCTATTTCCTCATACTTAAAATATTCTTCTAGCTCGTTGATCCAGTCGATCAACTCTTCTGGGTTCAGACTTCTGGAATAACTAGAAACTTTTTCTCTAGGTCTTTTCCCGATCTTTGAAATGGCCCTTATTAACCACATTTGGTCTTGATCAATTGCTTCTTCTTCCTCTTCTACATTTGAACCTTCTTCCTCTCCTTCATCCTCACTTTCCTCCCTTAGGTTTAACCCTCTTCTCAACTGCTCTTGTAACACATCAATCTGTCTTTGGAGGGTTGCCAGTGCATCTCTTCCACCAGCATTTCTACCACCTCAACCACCTTTGGCACCACCACACCTACCAGGCATCGCTCTTGGAGGCATCTTTCTTGACCTCGACCCACAACCATGGTCCTAGTGCAAACTGCCTCACGATCAGCGATCTGTCCACATGCTCAATAAAACCCACTCTGATACCACTTGATGAGGGTGCAGCCCGAGACTTAGAAAATAACCCACAAACAAGAGAATAATATTATTATTCAAAAAATGGAGCTTGTTACATGCAGAGGATCTCAAATCCCCAAGTTCTACACTACTTGCAAGTTACAGAAAGCTACAAAATAACCCTTTTGCAATATGCGAGCTTGTCCCCCAAAAAGTTACCCAAAAAATTAGAAACCCGCCCATAAATAGAGGTCCTCATTAGTTTAGAGCCAAAACAACATTCAGATTTGAGTTTAGGCGGTTTGGTACCAAAAATCTACAACATGAAGTTCAAATTTCAAAAGAGCATTTGCAATTGTATCTTCTAGAAAGTGTGCCAACTTCCCGGGGCCATAACTTTTCATCCGAGATTCTGATTCGTGAACTGTTTGAACCCTTGGAAAGGTCACGAAGTCAATAACTTGCTCAAAATCTACTACACCAATTTTAGCAAGTTTCAGGGCTGATCTGGGAACTCTAAGTGCCTCAAATCTAACTAGGAAGATTTTTAGGTGCAAATTTAGGAAACTAAAACTGCAATATCTTTCAACCCATGAATAGAAAATAAAAACCATAAATTGGGAATTTCATTATGGGGTGATCCCACAATAGTGGTTTACACTTTTTGGCCTAACTGGACACTGATATTTTTTTTTTAACACAATTTCCACATTCGGGCACCTATAGCAATTAAACCGTAAGGAATTTGAAGATGATGTAAACTAGAGTCTTGTCACATTTTGTCTGTAGATTCTAAAAATATTTTTTTCAATTTTTTGGAATCAGATTGCACTTCTTTTTCCATCTCCCACAAAAATTGGTTTTCAAAAAATAGCATTTTTAAAAAGGCTCATAACGCATAACTTTTTTCCATGAAGGATAAAATTCCAATTCTTTCAAATTTAGATTTCTAACTCTGATATCTAGTGCTTCCACTTGGTTAGATAGTTTTATTGAATATTTTTTCTTTAATCAAGTTTCAAAGTCAATCAAATGACAATTCAGACCTAGCGTGACCGTATAACACATAACTTTTACTATATGTATCGAAATTCTTCTATTTTTTTTTTGTTGGATCAAGAACTTCAATATCTGGTGCACTCATATTTTTAATTTTTTTTTTTTATAATCTTCTATTTTTCCACTTGTGCAAAACAAAGTTTTTTGTTTTCGATGAAAAACCTATATTTAATAAAACTTAAAAAATAGATAGATAATAAAACCAAGACATACTAAAATTATATTCATTGGATAGCTCGTTCTGAAGGCTACTCGATTCCAAGTTTGGTTTCTAAATATTCCCCCATTTTCATCCCCAACTGGAGCTTGAAAGCGTAAAATTTTAGATTTTTTGTGTGTACAAATTAAAAAATTAGGAAAAAAGGGGGTTCGCTAGAACCAAGGGGGTTCTAGCGAACCCCTAGGGGTTCTAGCGAACCAGGGTTCATTCGAACCCTGGTTCATGCGAACCCCCCCTAATATGCACATTTCCTTTGTTTTTTGGGTCGGAAGTGTGGGCCCAATAGTTAATGGGTTCGCTCGAACCCTAGTTCGGTCGAACCCCTTTATGGTTCGGTCGAACATGTAGGTTCATGCGAACCCCTAAAACTAATTTTTTTGCCATGGGGTCATTTTTTCTCAAATTTCCTTCCTCTTCAAAAGTGTAAACCACTTATGTGGCTTCACCCTATGATGAAAAGGGTATTCAAAAATGTAAAAACATCTAAAAACCAAGAAACTTGAAATTTAACTATTTTTGGGTGATGCAAGATTGCCCTTACACCATTAGATGCTCCTGCATCACCATTGAAGCACATTGAGCACATTTACATCTTTGATCACCATTAACACACTTTTGAATCTTTTGCAACAAATAGGCTTTGTATTTATCAAATGTAATTCAACATCAATATGAATTACACTTTGCCATGGGATGGTAACGTTTTAATTCATAAATTTAGTTTATGTTCTCTTTATGATTGCATTGCCTGATTGATTTCATTGTTTTATAACTTCATTTCATGAGTATGGTTGTAATTTGATCTTTTCTTAGATCTCTTTAGTTTGATTTCATTGTTGTTTCATTATGCTTATTTCCCCCCTTACATTAATTAGCACACCCAGTGGGATCTACATCCTTAACACTAATTTTTTCTTGATTTTTTTTAGTAGTTACAAGTTTTAGAATGTTGACGTCTTTTGCAGGAAACACTATTGCTAATTGAAATGCAGAAGTCCCAAAATTTTAATGTGGTTGTTTTTACAGTTCTACCACAATCATACTTAGTTTGACCTCTATCATATTAATTTTGACTATTATTATACTAATTTTGATTGTTATTGTCATTTTGTTGCTATTGTATGTTCTGTATTGTAGGTTTTTGACAAAACTAACATTTATAGGGCCGCTTTCATCCTAAATAGGGTTGTGGTCATACTCTATTTGTACCACTATCATCTAAATTTTCTATGATCATTTCAGTGAAAAGGCCACTATCATGCTAAACAAATCTGATATTGTTCTACTTTATATCCTACTTTAATTTGTGAAGTTTTTCTTTGATTTTTCAATTTTCCTAACCCTAACAATTGATTTTTTTCTATGCTGGTGAGGTTTTCTAACATTGTTGGTGTAGCCCTTGTAGGATTATGGCACATTTTTCTTATAGATTTGATGAATAGTCCAAGGCCTTTCAATTTTAAAGAAATTTTAGTTAAAACACATTTCATTTTGGTGCTCCTAAAATTGAATAATCACATCTCACATTTCATTTTGGTGCTCTTAAAACTGAATAATCAAATATCACATTTCATTTTGGTGCTCATAAAATTGAACAATAAAATATCACATTTCATTTTAGTGTTCCTAAAATTGAATAATTAAATCTCACATTTCATTTTGGTGTTCTTAAAACTAAACAATAAAATCTCACATTTCATTTTGGTGCTCTTAAAACTGAACAATCAAATCCCACATTTCATTTTGGTGCAATAAAAATGAACAACACAACTTGTATGTTTTCTTTGGTGCATTATAACCTGGTTACAAATCTTTCATGTTTCAATTTGGTGCTATAAAAATGAACTAGTCATCTTTTCTTATTGTAATGGAATTTTTTTCTTGAAGTCTCAAACATTTTGAATTTGGTGTATCTAAAACATGAATTGGTATCTTTTTCACACTTCAATTTTGGGATTAAAATAAAATTGCTATAAATTGTCTACTGTGTTCACCATGTTTGGAAAACCAACTGTGTATCCTCTCCCCTTGCATCTTTGGACAATCCTGGGTAGCAAAAAAATACTTTGGGTTTTGCAATCATTTCTTTTCATCATTACCTTTAAATCGGGCCTACCTAAGAGAAACATCCCAAAAGGAGAACTCGAAGGTGACCTAAAGCAAAATTTCCCTCAAGCTACTATATAAATGGTTTTGGTAAAATATAAGATTTAACTAGCATTAGCCTTTGTCGGATAGTTCCATTCAGAACGGGGAAGTACCTTTGCGTATAAGTGCCCCAAGTAGGAGTGGTTAAATCATTAAGTGGATTATTGTGCACTCACAAGGCATCAGTCCCTTGAGCAGTGACTAAAATCTTTATAGTAGTTTTCCCCACCTTATTGATTGATATATTCTACTTGGCAACACAGTTTAGTGCAAGGGATGCACACCATACCCTAAAGATGTACTTTAGTCACCATATGAACTCCCTTGAGTTGAGATAGAAATCCCTAACTTAGCATAAGCTACTTATAGCTTTCTAGGGAAAGGGTGATTTGGGTTATCCTTTCATTCTAGGAGGCCCCTATATGTCAACTCTCATAATACTTAAGTGTATACATCCCTTTGGGTGTCCCTACCCTTACTTTGAAGGAGCTTCCAAGTTGTGGGCCTAAAAGTGCCACTATTGACCAATTTAACCTTAGGGATAAATTGCTTGAAATGTTTTCAATGTTGTTACCAGTTTAAACTTGGGTTGTGTTAGGTCTCAAAAGTGAAAGTTTTTAAACCATAAGAGGGTGTCAATCTATTAATACACCTTTGGCCCATGAGCAAGGTAAACAAGGTTGATTACCTCCTACTCTTCAGGCTCTAGCAGACCTAGGTGGGTATACCTAAACAATAAGGAAAATTTAATGTTGGATGTGGTTCCTAGATTGAGAAATCTACTCACTATGGCACATTAGGGTGGAGTACATGCAGAGCTTGATAGCTAGTTCCTACTGAAATTATTTGGATTCAAGATTGTGAGTTGTATTTTGTATTTAATATCCTAAGTATGACCAGTGCCTACTCCTATTGGGTAAATGGAGTGGATGAGTGAATGGTTATTATGGATGCATATTTGCATGATAAGTAAACCTATTATTCAGGTTAATTCAAATTACTTGGAACTTGAGATTTATGCACCTTATGTAGACATGCAATTTTTCTTATTATTATGTTCTTTAATGATCCCAATGATATCCCCTCAAGTTATTGTGAAAGCATGAAAGGACCTATAATTCTTAAGTTAATGGAAACCAATCAAAACAACTTCTCTAAAAGGATTTTAACCTTGGGAAAGGACCAATTAAAGTAAACTATTTGAAAGGATTTTTAATTCACATCAACCAAAAACCAATCAAAGCATCCACATAGTAACAACAAATGTGCTCTAATAAATCTTGCAGACTTGAATAACTTGAAAAGACCACTTTGGAGACAACAAAGTAATAGATAAGCATGAAAATTGACACAGTAATTGAACACTGAAAATGGATTACGAATTATAAATAGTTTGCTCCATTGTATTACTTCAAAATATAAGCATTATAACATAAGTGTTTTGATATGATATGGATGGGAAAATTATGCAATCTATCTTCTTACTAATGCCTATTCTAATGGAATAAAATATGATATGATGATGATGATTCCAAAATTGACCCCTAGTTTCCCTATTTGTATGGGAAGCAACAAGCTTTAGGCCCATTTACAAAAAGTCACATCGCTCATAACTAAAACATAATTAGAATAAACATGAAAATGTTGAGAGTTTTTCGGTAGATGCACTACAGTCCGTTAACCTCCAGAAAGCACCCATAATCACCAAAGACCTATTTAAGGCTCATGCACCATGATCGTGTATCCAAAAAAATCAAAATCTAGTCCCCTATTTTTCTTTCTCTTACTTGGCCTATGTAATTTATGAGTTAACCTTCGATAAATGCTCAATATACCCACTTTTGGCATGAGTATCTGCATTATGTATAATATCTTTCATTGCATACTCCAATTAGAAAATTCTTCAAAGATGTTCATGTGTTTTCTTAAGTACCTCATCTTCATCATTGATTGCATCAAGAACAACTAGAAAATAGTGGGCTATCTGATCCTTCCATGTATCCTGATCTTTCAATTTTGTTTCCTCAAAGAAGTTGGGCAAGGCCATATGTTAGAACTGTAAAATTTTGAAAATTTTATAGTTGTTTATATTCATGAGTTTCCAAAGAATTATTTACCATAAGCACAAGAGTCCTCTTTTCATAACATTTTTTTTCCAAATTTTTTCATGTGATCCCATAGAATTCATCTAACCTTGAATATTTCAATGTATAATTCATATCAACAAGAGATGGTGAGGGTCTCCCTGATCCATAAAGCATTTTATACTAATGTATATCTTTTGTAGTCTATCGGCAATAGTTTAGGAAGGTCATAACGATATAATTTCATCTGAAGGCACATATCGGCAGGGCGCAGTTCATTGTCTCAGCGACAGGAAGATCCTATTGGCAAGACAATATGCATCGGGGAGAGTCATATCGAGCCTATTGGTGTCTTCTCAATTGAAAACATAGAGACATATATGCACTACAGGATTTGACACCATTTTCCGACGGTCGTTCGTCGGTCGTTCGACAAATCTCTGTCGGAAGAGCGACGCAATGGCCAAAAATTTTCCGTCGCTGTTTTTTCGTCGCAAGGACGACGAAAAAGTAAACGTCGAAATAATGGCGAAGAATCGTCGGTCGGCAGAATCGCGACATACGTCAGGATTTTGTCGGAATATCGACGAAAACTTTGTTTATCCACCGACGAACTGCACCAGAAGTTCATCGTCGGCTCGACGAAACGGGCAAATATTTAGCATGGAAACATGGAAATTTCGTCGAAATAGCGACGAAATACAAAATTAGTAGCGTCGAAAGAACACCAAAAGTTCGTCGAATATGCGACGAAATAGGCTAGTAGTAGCGTCGGAAGAACACTGGAAGTTCGTCGAATTTTCGATGAAATATTCGTCGCAGCTATAGAAACTTCGTCGAGGCTTTCTGTTGATTCGTTGGTTGTTATCGTCGAAATTTCGACGAAGAAGCAAAATTTTTAAAAAAAAAAATATTATATATTCGTGGAAATGTACCATTGCGGAGACTGACGACTGATCATACATACAAACTGCATATTGGTTTGATGCTTCAAACGATGCATTTCTTATATTGAAAAGTGCATTACCTTATTGAGCTTCTCTTTGTTTTGAGGATAGTTTAATATTCTCTACTTAACAGGGCCAACCACGTGGCGGTGGAAGCTCATTTGGCTCCTTCTCCCCCCTCACATCACTTTCAATTCATGCCCAATCTTATGAA
>VDFB02168118.1:201587831-201740583 GCA_007258455.2 Sequoia sempervirens | reverse complement strand
AACATGGACACTAGTTCCCAGACCTAAAGACAAAAATGTGATTGGTACTAAATGGTTGTTTTGGAACAAGGTGAATGAACAAGGCGAAGTGGTCCGAAATAAAGCAATACTGGTATGTAAACGGTATTCTAAGATGGAAGGTGTTGATTTTGAAGAAACTTTTGCCCTTGTTGCCAGAATTGAAGCTATTAGATTATTTCTTTCTTATGCTACATACAAAAACTATAAAATCTATCAAATGGATGTGAAGTTGGCATTTTTGAATGGAGAACTAGAAGAAGAAGTATACATTGAGTAGCCAGATGGATCTCAGCTAGCTGACAAGGAAGATATGGTTTGCCGCTTGAAGAAAGCTCTATATGGACTTAAGTAAGCCCCTAGAGCCTAGTATGATAGATTGGACAAGTACTTACTATTTGATTCACTAAAGGTACTGCTAACAACTTATATTTCAAATTGGATCATGATAAAGAGTTAATTATAGAAGTCTTTGTTGATGACATCATTTTTGGAGGAGATGACAATTTATGTATGAAGTTTGCTGATGAGATGAAGGATGAATTTGAGATGAGTATGATTGGAGAGATGTTCTTTTTGGGATTGCAAGTTACCTAGTTAGACAAGGAAATTATCATATCTCAGTCCAAATATGTGAGAGAGCTACTAAAGAAATTTGGGATGGAAGAATCTAAGCCTGTTGGTACTCCCATGGTGACTGGATGCAAATTAACACAAAATGATGATTCTCCTAAGGAAAATCAAACAAGGTACATGTCAATGATTGGTGGATTGATTTATTTAACCTAGAAGAGACTAGACATTATGAATGTTGTATGTATGGTTGCTAGATTTCAGGTTGATCCAAAAGAATCACATGTGACTACTATCAAGAGAATCTTCATATATCTAAAAGGAACAGTTCACTTTGGACTTTGGTATCCAAAGGATGATGATCTCACTTTGAGTGCATCTACTGATGTGGATTGGGTTGGAGATGTAGATGATAGCAAAAGTACTAGTGGTGGTGCTTTCTTCCTAGGGAAGAAGTTGATGTCCTGGTTGAGCAAAAAGTAGAATTCTATTTCTTTATCTACTGCTGAAGTAGAATACATTGTTGCTATAAATAATTGTACTCAAGTAATATGGATGAAACAAATGTTGAAAGATATTAGGGTGGCATATGAATAACCTATTTCCATATACTGTGACAATTCAAGTGCAATAAATATTTCAAAGAATCCAGTGTTGTACTATAAGACTAAACATATATCAATCAAATTTCACTCCTTGAGGGAGAAAGTGAATGAGAAAGAAGTTAGATTGGAGTATGTGCCTACCAAAGAACATATTGTAGACATCTTTACTAAGTTGTTGTTGAAGGATAATTTTGAGTATCTCAGAGGAATGCTAGGGGTAATTACCACTCTTGATAAGAACTAAAAGATGCATTTACTTGCATCAATTCATAAGCGACATTGCTAAATTATGATATGGATTAATGTTTCTATGGATGCTACTCAGGGGGAGTAGTTAGATGTGTAGATACGTGGTTCAAAATGCATGTATGGAAAGGTCATGGTTACCTTTTCCATTGATGTCAAAGGGGGAGAAGTGCAATGTGAAAAATCCTTTTAAGGGGAGAAGAGAAATTGAGGAGAAGAGTCAAAACCAAATGGAAAGCAAGTGTGTTGGGTTGATGGTGTTTTTCACATCATGTGTTGCCATCAATTCCAAAGGGGGAGATTTTTCGATGCTATGGATGTGTTGCTAATATGTGGTTGTCATTGATGTCAACACTATTAGCATTTGGTGTATTAGAGGCTGTATATGTCAAGGATATTGAGAAAATTGCAAAAGAGAGTGTTCCAGGTTCCCAGTGGAACTGTGCAAGTCATGAAGGTGTCTTGTTCTTTGCATTGAAGTTCAGCTGTTGTGGACTAAAGGGTTTATTTTTTAGAGTATCTAGATCATCTACCAAAATTTTTAGAGGTCCACATATAGATTTGATCATGTTGTGGTATGACAGTATTTATGTGGTCTTTGTAAGTGTTCTTAAGTGAAGTTTATGTGATTCTAGTAATCTCAGTTGCCGTGGATATTTCTCTATTGTTTCTTGATGTTTTTGGTTTTTTCTAGATTGTAATCTATCTTTGTAGTATGTCCACATTAATCGGTGTACTCGTTGTCAAAGATTTTTCTTGTGCATGTTTGGTTTTTCATGTTCTTGGCCGACATGATGGTGGTAGCATGTTGTGGATCTTTGAAGTGAAATTAATTCGAGTCTTTTTGTGTTGGAGATGTTAATTTGGGTCTCCACTATGCTGTGGTTGACCTTGGTGGATTCACATTGAAAATTTATTTGTAAATTTTGGCCAACATTGAAAATATGTTTTATTTCCCTGGCCGACTAAGTTGTTGATAAAATCTCATGTAGCAGATATATAAGAGCGATTGTTTCATCGGTGCTTCGTGTGCTTCGTGTGCTAGGTGTGCTCCTATGTGTGTATGTGCGAATATGATTCGATTGTGGAGTGGAGTGTGAAGAAGATCAAGAAAAGTGTGAAGTAGTTTGTGAAGGAGTTTTTGTGCTTAATTGGAACTATAATCAGGTTTGTGTAGAAGCTATTTTCTCAGTTCGTACCCTTTGGATTTTATTCCTATTCTATATTGTTGGGCAGTGAGCCCCTTCTGTAATTGAGTATTGAGCTCTAAGTAGTGTGCCTAAATGCATGTGCATTCCCCTTATTGATTTCATTATACTTTTAATAGGGTATAATATTGTGGACTAACATCCACCATATTTTTTCCCCTAACAAGGTTTCCATGTAAAAAATCTTGGTGTTCTTTGTCTCTCTAATGTGTTAATTTCTTATTCATCAGATCTAAGATTAACTTAAGAAATTTTTTGAGAAGTTTATTATTTTGTGACAACTGATTCACCCCCCCTCTCAGTTTTCTGTCCTTTTTTTTCCAACAAATTAAACTGAGGTTTTTCACTGAAAATCAAGCTCTTTCTTCTGTACATGTGGAAAAATAGTAGATTATAAAAAAAATTGAAAAATATGTTTGTGCTAGGTATTGATGTCCTTGATCCAACAAAAAAAGAATTTTGATACATACAAAAAAAATTATGTTGTGTATAGCCCATCTATGTCTAAATTGTAATTGGTTTGACTTAAAAATTTAATGAAGAAAAAAAAATTCAATAAAACACTATGAAACCAAATGAACATGCTAGATATCATAATTACAAAATTAAATTAAAAAATAATAGACTTTTATCCTTCATAGAAAAAATTTATGTTTTTTATGGTGAACATCACTCCTTAAAAATTGTGTTTACTATTAAAAACTAGTTTTCAAAGGAGATGGAAAAATAAATGCAATTTGATTCCAATATTTTTAAAAAATTATTTAAAATCTACAAACAAAATGTCACAAATCAATAGTTCGCATCATCTTCAAATTCCTCATGGGTTAGTAGCTATAGGTTCCTGAAAGTGAAGATTTAGTTAAAAAAATTAGTTCAATGTCTAGTTTCACCAAAATGTGTAAACCAGTATTATGGGATCACCCATTTGTGTTGTTATCATTGATAGAAACACCATCCATGCATCATTTTTATCATCAACAATCTTATCATCATCACTAGGGTGGAAGCAAGAAGTTGGGTTCATATTTAGGGGAATTATTGAGAAAAATGTCCCAACAAGAATGAGTACCTATTTAAAAAAGTGGGTACCCATTTAGGATCAAAACCCTAAACCTAAATTTCTAAAACAAGTACGCATTCCTACTTACAACATATTCCTACTCATTTTTAAAACATGTACACAATTTAGAGTAGGTACACATTTCATAAATTTTGAAATTTGAAATATATATTTTTTTAGGCTTGGAAACCAACCCCTTAGCCTTAGACCTACAAGTACAATTCCATGAAAACAACATGAGAAAATCTTCATATAACAATACAATTGATGAGGTTTTTTATTATAATTCTATGAAAAAATTAAAAACCATTTTAGATTTATAATTAGACTTGTTTTTGGTATTTATTAATTAAATTATGAGGAAATGGGTCCATAAACTTGAAATGTCGAGTATTAATATTTTTAATAACTTTTTTTTTTTTTAAATCATACAAAATCAATCTAGACTTCATTCTTTACACAATGAAAAAATCATTTCATGATAAGTTTAGCTCAAGTTATGCTTGCTAGACATGAAAGGTTTTAAAAAATAATAATTAGGGCTAATAAAAAATTAATAATGAAATAATTTGGACAAAGGTTATAACAAAATATCATCATCAATCTTTAGTATAATACACATGTTTTCCCAAAATTAATTACCAAAATACTTTTATTTAGGTCAAATTATTCTTGTTAGACACATGCATGGTATGGTCCTAAAAAAGTGACTTTTAATGTATGTTTTTTATATGATCCTATACTAAATTAATTTGTTTCATCTAGGTATTAGAACACATTACATATATTTAAAAGTTAGACTCAAAAATCCTACATTTCATATTACTAGACATTTTCAATATTCTATATGTAAGTGCTTCAAATTTTTAGTCAAATGACAAACTTTGATTTGTAGGAAAAATACTTTCATTTTCTGGCCAAAAAGTGGACCCAAATTCCTACACCTACCCATCAATAAAATCCACAACTCATAACTTGATGAATGGAAAACTCTAATCTAATCATCATCAACTAATCCACCCCCTATCCCATCTTCACATACACCCTTGAATTCAAAATGTCATTGGATACCAACTAATGTTTTTTGTATTGATTTCTTTTCTATATGGGTTTGTGCTTTATTTTTTCTTATAGTACTAGTGCTCCATCTATCACACCAACATGGTTTCCTTCATCCTTCATATAATGGAAAGCCTCAACAACATGTCTTTTGGATTAGTATGTTATTCACAATTTTTTTGCTTTTATGTTAGTCCATATACAGATGACACATTGTCATTATGATACATTATATCATGGTGTATAACTCTAAGTGCTAGGAAAAATAAAAGGTTTCTATTCACACGTGAATTTTCTATGAAAACATTTATCCATCATCCATTTTTACCATATACCATCCTCTATCCATACACAAACATCATGTGTTATTTTAGTTTCACTCAATCCTTATGAGATCTCATCATCTAATATGTGCAATCATCCAATAAAAGGTCATATCATCTAATTGTCTTAGAAGCATCAACCAATATGCTTAATCCTTATCCATAATTGAATCTATATCCATGGCATTTGCATCATCCACACATGATTTACCCCAAGTAATTTTTTATCAATCATGGTACATCTTTTTATCATCCTTTATCTTTTCAAGAGATTTCCTAGGTTCCATTTCACATAATAAATATTTTTGTGGGGCAATCACTTCCATCATCATCCCTAAGTGACCACGGAAACCTACCACTAAAGCTACATTATACCACATATTCATGAAATTATATCAAAGAGGGGGAAAATGTAGACACCTAAATACTTCTTTAGCTTATAATTTTCTTAATCAACTAAATACATCACCTAGAAAATACCCCTTCACTTATCATGGTTGCAACCACTTGCCAAATTTAGTAAGTGCATCCTAGTCATTCACAATTCAACAAACTCCATCTCAATTGTCCATTCCCTTCTTGATCCTATGGAAATCCTCTCACTCATCCTCCATCGTTGATCTTACCATCAAATCTCAACCATCCATTGCATCTCCCAAAAATATATAAATAGAAGCACATTCTCACTTATTATCAATTGTCACACTTTGAGCTAAGTATATCCTGTCAAATTAGGTAATCTTCAAGAAAAGGAGCATCCATCTACCAACTACCATTGGAGAAAATCAAATCACATTGGAGTTCTACAATAACATTGTTTTGAGTACTTGTTTTGTTGCATTTGTTTTGAATTCCTTTGTTGAGCTCTATATGAGGATTGTAGTAGTTTGGAATAGGAAAATTGTGCTTTACATTTTCTTCATAGTTTTTATTCAGTCTTTATCAACCATATTTCATGACTAGTGATTCAAAAGATCACATCTCAAATGATCATAAATATACAACTTAAAAATCATAAAACTTAAGAAATAATCGTAAAAATAAAGCACTTATTAAAATTTAAACTATTTTAATGTTTCTTGAAATTCTCATAAAAAATTTAATTAAATAAATTTTAGAAAATGTATTGAACAAGATGAAGTCTTGGACATATAATTATCATTTTAAGGACTACAATAAATAAATATTTAACATTTGATGTTTTTGTTTTTTCAAAAGACTATTCAATCATATTGATGTAATATTGAACTAGTAACCCTCATTAAAAAAAAGGTAATTGAGAAAGGGTGGCATTAATATAGAATCATCTTATTTTTGTTAAAATGAATTAATTTAAACTTAAGTAACATTTATATAATGTTTTAGATTAATTTCGAATTTTTTGAGATGAATATAGACCTTTTGAACATAAAAAAAAAAAATTGTATCTGAAATGTTAATATAATTAAAACTCTCCTAATTTTTGTAACAATTAAGAAATAAATTCTATAAAAAAATAATGTAAAATTTCATAAAGCATGTGCATAACAACAATGTCACCAACTTTAAGATGTTCATCATTCAGTTTTCTCTTATAAGAGAATCACAAGTTATTATACCATTAGTTTTTTAGTTGTATAAAAGGAAATTGTAAATAGTATCAAAGAGTTATAACTCAATTTTTTTAGCATAATTAATAGGTAATGGTGATGATATATTCCTTGATTACACTATCCACAAAGATTCAAACATTTGGAGGTGAGATAAATATGAAGATTAAGTCAAAATCGCACCACAAATACCTTTGACGAAATAAATATCCTTCGATCTTTAACTCTCAATAAAAAAAATTGAACCTAAGATTCATACTCTCATATTAAATAGCTAAAATAATATTATTATATTCTTACCCACAAAAACAATACTAGCCTGATGATTATTTTAACCCATGATGCCACTCGATGAGATTGAAGCTACTAATTTGGGTGGCACTTCGATGTACTCTTTTGGGTCATATGTGAGGTGGGTATATGTTTATCCACCTCATGAAATGAGGCTATTACAACCTTCTCTTCCTCTAGCTTATAGGTGGAGAACGAACCGCAGCTGTGAAATATCTTCTAGATATTTGACTAAAATGTTTTGACGACTTCTTTCCAGTATTTCTTTTATCTTCATAATATTTTGTTCCGTCAGTGCATAGACAATTATGAGTCTATACCTATGATCAAATCATATGTTGAAGAATGACGGGTTTTCTTCTAAGAATGAACAACGAAGAGAGAGAACCACAATTATATTCAGATTCTACCAACTTTGGGGAAGAATGAGTGATTTTAGGATGGATTGATGTTCCAATTTCTCACACAAAAATGAATTTTAAGTGATAATGGATATGGTGCAATATGAAAATAGTAACAGGTATTATGAAAATGGCGTCAACTAACAACAGAGAGGATACAATACGATTAGTTAGGAATGTGGGGACGAGAATAAAGAAGATTAGTTGGGGGATATAAAATAAGGAGTGGGAGTCGATGAAATGTGAAGAAAAAACATTGCAGAGGCTCCAGTAATTTATTGCAGGAGAGCTTTTGCGTGCAGTGCAAGGAAAAGAGCATGTTAAGTTATGGTGGTAGGCTACAATATTATTGAGAGTTGATTCATCCTCCTCTCCTAACTATCCAGTCATTTTGATGTGACCGGGTTTTTTGAGATATTCATACTTTGGAGCCTGTAAGAAATACTGTATTTTATCTTCCAAATATACGATGGAGATACATCTTTCCCAACTATTGTTCATACCGTCTGATTGATGGATTTAGAGTTTGTGTGGTTTAGATGCGTTCTGGCTTTTGAGGCTTAAATTTGATGGTCATATAGTCTTATTGGCATATTTTTATTTTAAAATTTAGAAAAGATTCTATTATACTGAAAAAAAAATTGTAGACTTCTAAACTTTTTTAACTTTCTGAGAAGTATTTTTTTACATAAATTTTATGGTATTTGTATTTTCTTTTTAAAATAAAAAATGTCTTAATATTTGAAAGGTAGTTATTGATAGATAGATTTTATAAAAAAATATTTGATAGGTATAATCAATTATCAAATAAGAATTGACACAAATCATCTCATTTTAAGAGGGATAATATGTCAACTTAATTTCAGAAGGTAGAGATATTGGTGGCCCCAAATTTTGTGTTTATGTATATTATTATTGGTATGAGATATGTTGAAGATTTAGTATTTCTTTAAAGACAATTGAAGATATTCATTAGGATCATTCTTTCTATATTGAGATTAAAAGTGTTTGGTACTATACATCAAAGAAAATTTACATATTTAGTCATTGTCATTGGAATAAAACAAAAGGGTGTTACTACTAACATTAGAATTATTATTATTTTTTAATATAATCTATTCTCTAATAGACTCAAAACATGCGTCTAATAGCTTTTTATTTAATAGACTAAGCTAATGAAGAATGCTTCCACACGATGATTACATCAAGCATAAGGTTTTGAAACCTAAAATAAATAAATGTAATATATACAAAAAAGTACTTGGTCATTGAACATGTCCAAATAATTGTGTATATGATGTTTTGAAAAGATCATATATTTGAATGCAATAGCACTCTTAATTGTGACTTTGAAGTTCTTTAAAGCTAACTATTGGTACTAATAATTAAATGAAAGAACTTTCTAGAATGAGTCATATTCAAAGAACAACAAATTATGTGTTGTCATATGAATGAACATAAAAATACCAATAAATGCATAACATTAAATTATATTTTTTTTGTACTTTGTGACAATCCAAAATAAATATGGTAATGTGACATCATGTTTGATGATATGAACCTAAACCTTAAATTTAAGTAGTGAACTTGACATATAATCTACTATAAAATACTTGAACAATTCTAAACCATCACGTAATTTTAATAAAAAAAAATTAATACTTTCCCCTACTTATAGAAACATTCATATTAGAATTTATTTTACAAGAAAAAAGTTATTATTTTTTATTTTATTTAAAGCCCTAATAAACACTTGTTTTAAATAAGTATACTAAACTCTATCTTTAATACTTTTATCCTTCGCAATTAACTCTAGACATTAATACTAATTTAATTTTCTCTTTATGGACAATGGGGATGATATGCAAGTTAAACAGCCTTACAATCCACTTTCAAATCATGCTACCATGAAATAGTGAAGAGCATTAACGTGTCATAGATTCAAGAACAAGGACAAACAGTTAAACACTAAGTTTCAATGTGAATATTTCAATCTTTTAGGACAGTAAGTAGAAATTTAATCAATAGGGCCCACCTCTAGCAGGTAGGCTTCGTCGCTCTATATCTGTTTTTACGGGCCTTTGATTCCATCAATCTTGGGTTCCTCTACCGTATCCATCAGAGGTCTAATCGGAATTTAGCGCAGAGTGCAGGAACATGGAAATTTGAGGCTCTGTGGACCATCCCAATTTTTTCGGGATTTGGGCCTGGTCTATGGTCAGCTAAGGAAAGTCCTTAGACAACAGTAGGGAAGAGAACGTCCACGTACTAAGAAAAGAAAGGACCGTGCAATGAAAACCTAGGAGGATGTAGTGGTACCTCTACCCAGAGAAACAGGGTGTCTTTTTGCTTTAATCTATATCCTTCAGGGATCTCTAGGGGACCCCTTTTATGCCGCCTTCTGATCTGATACTCGTTATTTTTGGAGAATCTGTGCACCCACTCATCATCTAGCGGTTATAATAAGTTCTGAAACGTCTCTGAAAAGATGGGTAGAGCACCATGCTGTGACAAAGACAACGTGAAGAAAGGGCCATGGTCTCCAGAAGAAGATTCTAAACTCAAAACCTACATACAACAGAATGGAACTGGAGGCAATTGGATTGCCCTTCCTCAAAAAGTTGGTATGTAAATCCTTCATGTTAAAGAGATTTTAGGTACTTTATTGTTCATTTACAGGTTCACCCAGGTTAGGAGTACTGGACTGCTTTCTTGTGTGTTGCAACAATTTATGAAGAGTCACAAGTCTACAGAAGTTTATCATCGTTGCTGTGGCGACCTATTCACTCAAAACTATTATTTTTTTAGAAGTGAGTTTGGTGCTCACGTTTTGGAAGAATGATGGAATGAAGTTTCTAGTGTAGACAACAAGAATTTCAGGATTTACGTCTTGGGAGAATAGTTGAATGAAGTTTCTAATGTAGAAAACAACAATTTCAGGATTTGTTCATCTGATTAGGGTTTGTATTTGTTGTGTATGAGATCTAGGTTTTCATTCCAATTCATTTAAGCTTGATGGATGTTTTTTTGCTTCTACAATTGTCTTCTTCTTCTGTGGAAATCATATATAAAAGCACCCTTTGGTTTGTTATGATGTGCTTTATTGTTAAATAAGGTTTTTATGGTTTTCAATAGATAGAATATAGATTTACATCATGCTGGCCCTTTATCTATGGCCTTTCTTTTCCATTATTTTAAGATCTAGCAGGAGAAAACTGTTATCTAGATCTTGAATTTCTATGATTTCCTCCTCCATAAAATATGGTTGTTTTGCACAGTGTTTATTGTTATGATTGATCCATGCTCTTTTGCACAGGCTTGAAAAGGTGTGGAAAGAGCTGCAGACTCAGATGGTTGAATTACTTGAGGCCCAACATAAAGCATGGAGGATTCTCAGAAGAAGAGGATCATATCATTGTTAGCCTCTACGGTAGTATTGGAAGCAAGTATGTCTCAACCAGCCTCTAAGAAACTCATTTAAGAAAAGAGGGAAAAACCCATTATTTATTCATTCAAGTGTGAAATTTTACCATTTGTCTAAGATGTAAGGCTTGTTTTCCATGCAGGTGGTCTATCATTGCAGCCCACTTGCCAGGCAGAACTGATAACGATATAAAGAACTACTGGAACACAAAACTGATGAAAAAACTGTTTGGGAAACGCAAGGATCAACACGGAAGGCGTCTTGCAGCGACTGCAGCCAGACAAGCTGAAATGTTTGGCATAAAAAGGTACGTTTCTGCAGAGGCCAGCACAAGAACAAGTGTATATGGGACACAGCCTAGAGCAGGAGTAGATCAAAGTATGAATATGAATTGGCCTTATGCTCATTTCACCCCTGGAATAGCTCCCCAGTTATTTGAACAAACCACCCTTGCTGAACTACCCACCATTGCCGACACCAATCCAAGTACACATACACCCAGATTTCATCTAAACATTCAACAACCCTTTGATCAGCAGGTGTTTGAGCCTGATAATAATACATCTTTTAGGAAGCTCATGGAAAGGCTTGAGGCTACTCTTACTGATCGTTCAAATAACATGAATATGGTGAACATCTCTCAGATGCAGGCACCCAACTGCATTAGTATTAATAATAATGCCTCTCAAATACCAAATTTTTCTTTGGATTATGAGACAACAAAATTCCAGAACCCTGCAAATTTACAAACGCCAGCAGTATTGGATGCATCTTTCCCTCCCAATGATATTTCACTGGTGCTTTCTCCATCCACTGTGACTTGTGGGTCTCCTCGAGGATACCACCAATCTGCTTGTATGAATACTTTCAATGATGAGACTTATATATTGTCAATGGATTGGAATGATCTACTTTACTGCACTAACAATAATAGTAGCTCTGTAGCCCTACCACAAAGAGAAGGAGACAGTTAATATGGTGTGTGTATGGCTCATCAGTTCACATTATTGGTATCCCTTGTGGAAATAAAGTTATCATCTAGCAGCTATGATAATATGTACCGTTACATTTTGGTATTCTGAGGCAGATATATTGAAATTTAGGGATTGTGTCTCGAAGGATATTGATACTGTCCTCAAATATCAGTATCCAGTCCCACAAGTCATATAACAGTAAGCTCAAGCTAGAAGAATATGATATATAATACTCGCAATGCTGCACTCCAGTCCAGTTAAAGGCATTCTGAATCTAAGCCATTGTCGAACTAATTGATTGTTATGCAAGGAAGGTGGTAAAAACCTGGCATTACTTCAGGTACGCCAAATATTTAAGGATTTCATTTGTTTCAGTTTGTACTTGTCGTTTCATTTTTATGGACACCAATGTTCAAGGTGATTTTAGTCAGAAAAGTGAAATAAAATAAAAAATTATTTTATTGGTTGATGATGGTTTTCAAGTAATTAATTGTTGCTTCCGTGTTTCAAAAATTGAATTTGTTTCAAGGAAAATAGATATATATATATATATATATATATATTCAAATTATATGATTTTGCTTTAGCTGTTTAGATTTTGTTGGATTTGATCTTATTTATATTTGTTGGTCTTTGATGGGGTTGGTCCAGCTAGACTTTGTAGGTGTGCTTCTCTACCACTTTTTTTCCTTGAATAATGTACTATTTATCTTTATTAAATAAAGTTAATTAGAAAATATTCATCAAAACATAAATTTGATTTATTTTACTTTTGAATGTATAAATATGTTTTTGATTAGAGGTAAAATACGGGTTTTGAAGGGGTCTAGAACCCTTTACATCAAAAAGCAGCTGATATATAAGAAAAGAATGTATAAATATGTTAATTCCTTATTTATATATATTAAAATTATATCCTTGCAAAAGTAAAATATTTAAGTTTATGTTTTAAAATTTATTATATCTAGTTTAATGCATCTTAATGCACTTCGTATTTTAAAAAGTTTGATAGCATTACAATACATATTTCTCCACTATAGATAATGCATATTATTTTTTTGAGGATATTTACTCACCAATAGCTCTAGTATATTCATTAATTGTATCTCAATATACTCCTTAGCCAAAAATATTTGATAGGAGTAGATTACATTTTCTTTTTCGAAGATAGTGCCTATTATTTTGTGGTGGAGATGTACTCACACATACAACTTTATGGGTTATGTTTATTTTCATATATTTGTCTTTAAAAAAATGTTATTTAGTAAAATGAAAACTAGAAGATGCTTAACTATTAGATTTGGAAAAGTCCTTTTTATTGTTATAATATCTTATCATCTCTTATTTGTTGGACTTCATTTTGTATTAGTAGTGTTTTTATGATATTAAAATTAAAACTTATTTCTTATTTGATTTTAGTTGTCTTTTACAACCTTGTCAATAAATGTATATTAAATAATTAATATGTTCTTGTCTTGATTTAATAAAGGGTCATTTGTATTCTAAACTCTATGACCTATTATGATAAAGAAAAATACTTTACTAGTTTAATTATCACCTTATATATGCATTATATATATATATATATATATATATATATATATATATGATTTTGCTTTAGTTGTTTAGATTTTGTTGGATTTGATCTTATTTATATTTATTGGTCTTTGATGGGGTTGGTCGAGCCTAGGATTTGTAGGTGTGTTTCTCTACCACTCTTTTTTCTTGAATAATGTACTATTTATCTTTATTAAATAAAGTTAATTAGAAAATATTCATGAAAACATAAATTTGATTTATTTTACTTTTGAATGTATAAATATGTTAATTCCTTATTTATATATATATTAAAATTATATACTTGCAAAAATAAGATATTTAAGTTTATGTTTTAAAATTTATTATATCTAGTTTAATGCATCTTAATACACTTCTTATTTTAAAAAGTTTGATAGCATTACAATGCATATTTCTCCATTATAGATAGTGTATATTATTTTGTGAGAATATTTACTCACCAATAGCTTTACTATATTCATTAAATGTATCTCAATATACTTCTTAGCCAAAAATATTTGATAGGAGTACATTACATTTTCTCTTTTGAAGATAGTGCCTATTATTTTGTGGTGGAGATGTACTCACACATAAAACTTTATGGGTTATGTTTATTTTCATATATTTGTCTTTAAAAAAACATTATTTAGTAAAATGAAAACTAGAAGATGCTTAACTATTAGATTTGGAAAAGTCCTTTTTATTGTTAGAATATCTTATCATCTCTTATTTGTTGGACTTCATTTTGTATTAATAGTGTTTTTATGATATTAGAATTAAAGCTTATTTCTTATTTGATTTTAGTTGTCTTTTACAACCTTGTCAATAAGTTTATATTAAATAATTAATACGTTCTTGTCTTGATTTAATAAAAGGTCATTTGTATTCTAAACTCTATGACCTGTTATGATAAAGAAAAATACTTTACTAGTTTAATTATCACCTTATCTATGCATAAAATGATAGTTATTTTTCTTTTGGCCCAGGTGAAACTAGAATTCACTAACTATATATTAGAAGAGGCATTCACCCTCATGCTATGTGTGAAATATTAGAAATCAAAATACTTAAAAAGATCTTAAGAGTATATTCACTATAACCACAAACCAAATCCTGTAAAACTCTTCTTAAATCATAAAAAAGAAAAACTTAATTACATCAGATTAGTAAGCCTCTATCATAATCTCCCTATGTTTGAGTAGTCCATAATCTATAGGTCCTAAGATTGTTAGCTCTTTGAAGGAAATAGATGAATAAAATTTCATAGCATCCTTAAACTATAGGAAATCAACCTAATTAGAAAGGGAATAAGATTAAATCAAGTAATAAGAAAGAAACATGCTCACATTATATTACATTATTTTTCTCATATAGACTATCTAATAAAATATCTTCTTACACCCACATGTGTGTTCTTTCTCATTATTTATCAATCCTATGTTTATAAAATTTTATATTGACTTTAGAATATTCATATTGGCCATATTAGATCATAATTTATTAGGATCAATATCACATTAAAATTTCACTTTCACTATTGGCTTTATAGCAAGTTATTTTTTTGTGATATGTTAATTTTTCAAAAATAGAAAATTAATTAATAATTCTAATGTAGTATAATCTAACTATAAAATTAAATTTATCATATATACATGAACACACAACACAAGATACACTATTAGGATAATTTGATTTTAAGAGACCATATTGACAATTTTAAAAAAATAATAGTATATCAATTTTTAATATTGGCATTTAAGATCACACTTTACAATCTATCATTAAAAATCAAAATTAAAAATAAAAATAACATCTATTGAAGGTGTTAGAACACATGCAAAATTAAAAATGGCAAGTAGATTGGATTGTCTAGGAAAATGTAAGAGGAGGCTAAAAGTAGAGAAAATATATAGAGCAATAATAGAGAGTGTTTGATATAATCATAATAGAGTAATATATTTATTTGTAGAATTGTCATATAATAAGTCAATCAACCCTTTTCTATTATTTTAGTTTATATTTTCTCACTTTAATTTGAGCTTCTTCTTATGTTTTCACTTAGCAACGCAACCTTTATGGTATGTATATATATACATTTTTCCCAACTTTTTTAGTAAAAATAAATCATATATTTGAATCATTATTCAAAATAGTTACAATATGTTCTCCAAAGATTTATTGTATAGGTTATAAGATACACACTTATATTTACTATTATAATGTAAACATTTATTTGCAAAAATGCATTAAAACTTGGTTCCTAATGGTGGTTTTCTTTTTTGGCCTATTTTACTATCATTTTAACATGGTAGAGATTGCTAGTGATAAAAGGGGATCATGCTTGTGCATTTATGCATAAGGAACATTGAAATATTGATTTTCCATCAAATACTTATTAGGGTATACTTTATCTAAATTATCATCACCATTGAAATGAAAAATAATGATGTTTGAATAGTATAATTTTCTACAAATTTTTAATAAATTCATGAAAATATTGGATCAATTTTTTGTTATATAAAAATATTATCTAGAGTCTAGCTATTTTCAATCAAAAATAAGTGATCAAATTAATTTCAATTATTATTATTTTATCTCAATTAGTTTTTAGGATTTGTCTATTAGAGTATGATCCTTTCATTTATCAAATTTAGACACAGGTTGAGTTAGCATGTTTGTTTCAAACATTAGACACTTTGTGTATTTATTTCCATTGAGTTGAAATCCAAGCCTAATACTTTCAAAATAAATTTGTAATCTCCTTCATGATAGAAATTTTAAAAAGAAATGTTAGATTAATAAACTATACACTTAATATGTTCACTCAAACCTTTCATCCCTAAAAAAAATGATTTTATGAACAATATGTCATACTTTAAAATTCTTATGTTAGAAAGGAGTTTCTAGATGCTTCACTCCAAAATATTGGCTCATAAACAACTCATCTTTAAGACAATAAACATTACATAAGTGCATAAACAATAAATACATTTTATATAAGTAACTTTTATATGATGTAATAATGATAGGAATGGGTCTAAAATGATTCTATGATAAGAGGATATATGCGTAAATAAGAAATTGAAGAAACAACATTAGGAATCTATAAATCTTGTATGCGGTTGAAGCATGATTTATGATATTTCAAACACTCTCAAAACCACCCCCACTCATATTATTTGCAAGAAAAGTAAAAATGTTTTTTACTTTCTCATTTAAGTGATTAAGATCAACTCTATTGCAAATGAATAATGTTGAAGTCAAATACACGTTTATTTTTAGAAAAATTAAAGAAACTTGGTAGATTATCACCCACTTGATCTACTTGATGTTTGTAAATAAGATATGAAGTTGCAACATACATAGTTGTTAGATGGCTATTTTTTTAGTTGTATATCACATAAAATTCTTATAGTTCTTTAGTTAAAGAGAAAAAAATGGAAGAAAGATTGACAATTTTATTTGAATATGGTTGATATGCTTTTGGTGTGCATTTATATATCTATAAAGTAGTAATCTTGTAATATTAAATAGAGTTAATGGTTTGAAAATTGAGATCTTATTTTTGAAGTTTTATATTACATTAGTTTTCTCTATAGTATAATATTTTATGTTGATCTTTATTTTTTATTTTATTTATGGCATTTTTCATATTTTTTGGTATATATATAATAATATACCTAAGTCAAAATTATTAAAACCCAACCATTTCTAATTAAAAAAAGTGTTGTTCTAGAATTTTTTAGAGAGAATAGTGTGAGAAATCAATTAAAGGAATAAGTGTACATGATGTACATAAAAAGGTAAATAAAAATATGATAAATAATTAGTTCAAGTACAAAATAAATGAAGAGATGTATATTCACTTTGTTAATTTTTTATATTTTACTCTTGTGAAAGCATTATACCATCAAGAAAACATTGAAGTACCACAAAAAACAAAGTCAAAATCATACTAATATTAGTGAAAATTCCATGATATTAATACAATCATTATGACACAAGTGAAACTACCTTGACATGAGTGAAATTATCTTAATAGTTACAAATTCAACAAATTAATAATTTAGTGTACACCTTATTGTTTTATTGATTTATCAATGCACATATTATGCACATTTCCTCTATTTTAACAAGCTTGTTCAACTATTTATTACTCCTAAATATTTTGATTCACCTAAGTTGTATATACAATCCTTTAGGCTAATGTATCAACCATGCATGCTTTGTTCTTTCTCAATGAGATTTTATTTATCAACACTGAAATGAAATATTTTAATGACGTCCACAAGGCCAAAGAAGCCTATGGGACCCAAGAGCAGCACAAGAACCACCCACAACACCGCCCTAGACAAAATGGAGGCTCCGTTCGACATCAACCCTTCTGCAATGAATTTTGATGATGAAGTTTGTAATTTTGTCGAGTCTTGAATCATCAAACAAGGTATTTAAATTGTCAACCTACACCGTATCCCCATAGCTGGCTCGGATGTCTTTATATGCTGAGCATTCTATGATAAAGTGACATTCTGTCTCCACTGTACCCTTGTTACAGAAACGGCATATTCTATTTTCCCACTCTTCTTTAGGAACCACCCACCTACTCGTTTCACACCTAAGATGGTGTGAACTAGTTCGCAATTGAGCTATCAACATTTTTGCTTTCCATTTGATATTTGCTCCTATATAAGCCTTTTCTTCATGGTCCCTTGTGGGATTGAATTCTTTGATATAATAATCCTTTTTATGCCCTATTTTTTTCTTCCATATAGCATTTTACTAACAAGGAAATATAATGTAATTGACAGAGGAAAAAATAAGCTCTTTTAATTTCATTTGACTATATCTAAGTGGTTTTAACTTATTTTCTTTACTTTCAAATATTTTTATTTATGTACTATCATACCATATTTACAATTAGGAACTTATCCTCAACTTTGTATTGATTAAATGTATAGATCTATACTCATGTCTAAAGTTTATTATCATATATTACATCTAGACATGTTCTTTCCTTATATTTTCAATAGTTTCTTATTTATGTGAATGTTTAAACCAACACCTCATTCTCTTGTTATAGTCACTCATTCATATTATTAAACATATTAAAATATAAGTAGATGAATGAACTTACCTATCGTATGAATGTTCTAAATATGTCTTATTTTCATACCAACTCTCATGATTCTTTCTATTTTACCTCTCATATTTGTACTAATGTTGTATTTATATATATGACAAGATATATTGTCTTCAATCTTATATCATTTTCTTACAATGCATTGGATGAAAATTGAATGAGATAAATTAATTTAGATATCTAAAATGATAAAAATTCAAAAACTCAAAACGAACCCAAATAGTAGTGGAGGATAATTAATTCTTTCCCTTAATAATCTTCATGTGTGAAATAAAAGCATGTATTTTGCTAAAATTCTTTGCAACAACAAATAAATAATCATACAATGAGATAATGGTAGAGCTTCTTACTTATAATATCACCAACCAAGATTCAAACCCTGTACAATTGGTATTTATTATGTCAACAACCGAAAGATCCTCAAGATCTTGCATCTTTCTTTACCCATGGCATATAAAGTGGGGAATTTCCATGTCCTCTAAGAGTACATCCCTGGTTCAATTTTTTAAACAATATAAAAAATAAAAAAACTAAAGTATTAGTCGATGGCTCGCAACAAAAAGTGTAAAAGGCCAATTTACGGGAAAATCAAGATGGTGAATCGTGAAAGATTGAAGGCAATAGGGGCAAAAGGAAATAGAAGAATGAATGGTTTGGCAGAAAGAATTGTGCGGATTGGTGCAACTCCAACTATGAATGGTTCGGCAGAAAGAATTGTGCGGATTGGTGCAACTCCAACTATGGGAGACGATGGAATCCCCCACCAAGATCTAGAGATTTGAATAGGAGGAAAACACATAGAGGCCAAAACTTTAATAGAAATCGAGGGCATCATGGAGGTTGGAATAAATGGAGATCTCGGAGCAAAACGGCTGCAAAACAAATGGATTCTAAAGCAAAAATATGTGGCTATAGGTGCAAATAATATTTCTTTATAACCTAAACCCCTTTGGCAATGCATTTCTTTTTTCTTAAGGATGATAAGTTAGTCATTCAGTTTTTAAATTGAAAAAGTTACCTTTCTTCATGAAATGGGCCAGAGGTTGGCTGACCAGAAAAAAATAGAAATTGGTGCGACTTACGATGGGGGGAATTCGCTTCTACATTTGAAATGTTGGGAGCTAGAAACATTAAAATGTATAGGAGATAAATTAAGAACTTTTATTAGGGCAGATGAGAACTTGGAAGATAGAGATTATGACATGTATGTCTAAAAGTGCATTAAACAAGATTTGTATCCTCAATGTTAGAGCAAGTAGAAATTATATATGAGAAAGTAATATGGAGGTAGAAAATTGAAATTGAACAAACTCTAGAAGTATGCAAATTATGCTTATTAATAGATTTTACATTTAATGTTTGTTTAAAGAAAAGGTCAAATAGGATTCCAATATTGAAATATAAGGTTGTTGAAAAACTAAGCAATGAAGAGATTGAATGACACAATATTGAGGTATTGACGGGTAGGAATGAATCCTTAAAAAAAGTAACCAAAACAATGGCACCAAAGGAAAAATTTAGAGAGATCATAGAACATGATACAAAGTATTCATGACCCAACTCTTTACCTAAAGTTTTGGAAGGATTAACAAAAAATGGGGAAGGAAAGATAAACCGACAACCTAGCATAGTTATGGCACTAGAAGGTGAAAAGTGGAAGGATTTTATCCTAGAAGAAGAAGCAATAAGGAGAGTGGAGGCTCTATGAAAAGAACTAGAAAACTTAACCCCCAAAACACATGAAAATGATAAGAACTAGATAATGTGATGCTATTTAAAATGGGCCTAAAACTCTTTGGATATACTCAAAAACCTGACAAATAAGGAAAACTCGGCCCCTAAGCCACCTCAGAATATGACTAATCATAGCTAAGATTCAAATGGAGATAGCGATTTTGATATGGAGGAAGTTGATAACTTAGCAGAAAGAGAAATAAACCAATCACAATCTAAAATCATAAAACCCAAATTGGGGGAGAAAGGGAAAAGAGGAAAAAAGATGAATAGAGTTAGGTTAGAAATAGTCAAAAGAACCAAAGGAAAAAGGAAACTAAGATTGGGGAAGGGAATCACCCCTCTTGAGGCACCATGAGGTTCATATCATGGAATGTTAGCAACATTAGTGCCCATAAAAAGGAGTTCTTAATAACTTGTGCCAAAGCAACTTATCAAAATTAGATTTAATCTTCTTATAGAAAGCATAATTAGATATGGATGAAGTGAAAGTGCTAGTGTCCAAGTGGAGATAATGAAAGGGGATATTAAAATATGCTTAGAGTTCCTTTGGGGGTTTGGACTTGATCTAGAACCCATGTAGAGTAATAATGGAGAATGTACTCTCCAACTAATTTTTACAGGTGATCAAAGTCAAGAATAATTTTTTAACTAAATAACTTTTCATGATTAATATACATGACCCTATCAAAACCATAAGGAAGTGAGAACTATAAGGTAGATCACAAAAAAAATGTAATTCTCTATTGAGGAGGAGAACCAACTACTCAGGACCCCAAGTCATGGGAGGGTCTAGAAAAATAGGCTTCCCTAAACTACCTCAAGTTAATGGATTGTTTAAGATTGATTTGATGTTTAAAGGGGTGAAAAGGAAGGACAACTAATCCGCCACTTTCCTTTAGCCAACCCGAGAATCTCAAGAAGTCAGGTGAGCAAGTTTCTAGAGTTTTGACTGTGACTTAGGTAGCTCACTACTAGAGGACTATAGTGTGGGACATAGACGACAATGCGACGCGTTGACATCTCAGTGGGGCACTGGCATCCATATGAATAGAAAGCATAAAGTACAGTTTGAAAACTAAGGAAACCTACTAACAACCTAATAGATGTGATTTAATGCAACAACAAAAAGCATAAAGTAACTAAATAACTAAATAACAAGAAGAATACTTTAACTTGATCTAAACTATGAATTGACAAAAGAGGGTGAGGAAAGCGAACCTTCCTACCCATGAGTTGATATCTTAAGTCTTCACTCGACGAGCAACCTACACACACAAGATGGAAAAATGTTGGGGTTTTGTATAGAGGACTACTACAGTCAGTCCCCCACTTTGGTGTTCCCACCTCCATGGACAACCAAAATATCAATGATAGGAGAAATGCGATAAAGAAAGATATTTGAATGAAAGTACTAAGCACTATGCTAACAACAATATGCTATGAAAATAATATAATAATACTAGAGTAAAGGAAATGGAGTGTTATCACCTTCAACCACATGTACTCAATGAAAATGGGAGGAGTGAGCTTGCAAGCTTGTAGATGCCAATGTTGCCTCAATAATGAGGAGAGTAAAACCAATAGAGTATCAACTTGCAACTTCAATGGTGGTGAGAATGTTGTGAAAGGAGTGAAGAGATAGTTGCCAAGAATGTGAATGATCAAGAGAGTTCAAGAGAGAATGAAAGAATGAAGGAGATAGTGATTTGAATATGAAATTGGAGGAAAAGGAGTCGTTCAAGGTCGGTCAAGGGAGAAGAAATGTTACACTTCATCGCCAATGGAGAGTTCTAATGTTTCTGTAGATTCTAGGGTTAGGAATCCTATTAGTACAACAATGTATGCCACATAGAAGTTCATGTGTCTCACTAGCATCCTTGACGGAATATCCTCCATCGACACAAAAAATAACTTCCAAGTGGATGGGAAGCAAATGAAGGATGTGGAATAGAATTATTAGATTTAATTTGTCTAAGGTAGGCCAACTATATAAATGTTGAATTTTTAAGGGGCGCAACTTCATGCCATTAAAATTTCCCCCACATTAGCAAGCATAAGTGTCAACAAATGCACGGTAAAGTAGAGTGAAAGCTGAGAAATGTATACCTAAATCGTCAAGGAAGCAAACCGCAATCTAACACACCTGAAAGTGTAGGCAGAGGAGATGGCTCCACAGGTACTCGATCTTGAGGAGAGTTGAACAAAATGTGTCACAGTTCTGTGGACCTACAAAAGGTGAACAAAAGGCTCTTCATGTGCTTAGTCCTATAGAGGAGGTGTCACAGGTCCTCAGTGTTGAAAGAATGAAGAAGAATGATCATTTCTACAATTTTGTGTTGTCATTGATGTCACCATGTTATTCGAGGTGTGACTACAAGTCTAAGTCTGTACTTGATCTGGTATTTTGGTCTAGTATCTAAACTGGTATTCAAGCTACACCCTCCAGTATTTTAGTCTGCAATCCTCCACGGTTGATAGTTATTGCTTGCAGTTTTGGGAAACTGTTTATGATTGCTGAAAGAATGTATGTTCAGAATCTATTGTGCTCCAGTGCTCGTACGATGTATTAGCATTATCTTGTTGATTACTTTTTGCAATTAAGTCTCTTTCTGGCTAACTTCATGGATAAGTTGTGATATGGTTAATCAATTTTTGTTATGCGGATATATGTGTGACCTATCTTAGGTCTATGCCGACATGATGTAGCATGTTGAACACTTTGAATTATTTCTGGGAAGATTTTGTGAAACCTTGTAGCCGATAGATGGTATTTTTGATGAATAAGAAATGCATCTAATTAGGCTGACCTATTGATGCTTGCGAATTCAAGTATATATATGTTGAAATTTTTTTGAAGATGGTGAGATTTTGATGAGGTAGTGTGAATGCAAAGGTGAAGAAGATAGAAAATGATGAAGTGTATTAAGTTTGTCTATTGAGCATCACCGAAATTGCATCAGCACTTGTTAGGTGCACTCTTTTTAGTTCATTTTGGCTGTGAAGCCCAATTTTATTTTGTAAATCCTTTTTGTAGGCAGTGAGCCTCCTTATAAGCAGTAAGCTTTTGTATATGGATAGTGAGTCCTATTCAGGGCAGTGAGCCTTATATATTCAGTTTTTGAACTAATTTATATTATGAGTAGTCCTCACTGTGGTTTTTCCCTCATTGGGTTTTCCACATAAAATTTGGTGTTCTTTGTGTTGATTTTACTTTTTGTTATCTACATTTCATGTTCATACTTAATAATAGAATAGTGTGGTTGTGAAATAGGTAAGTGTTGAATTTTTTAGTTTAAATTTGGTGACAACTAATTCACCCCCCCTCTCAGTTGTCTTCTGCCTTTTAACAATTGGTATCAGAGCTTGGTTCCTTTGGAAAAGCCTAATAGCTTGAGGGAGATCCTGAAGATGGAAGAAATGAATGATAAAGAAGAGCTTCAAGCTACACTTGAGGATCTTGACAAGGTTGAAAGTGAAAATAGAGATATGAAAGAAAACCTTGAAGATGCAAATGAATGTATCTGGAAGATAAAAGAACAATTAAAGAAATTCAAGGAAAGACATGTAGAGAAATGAGTGAGTAGCATAAATAAGAGATAATTGGACTAAAAGTTCTTGTAGAAGAAAATAAGAGAATTGAAGAATGTTTGAATACAATGGTGCAAAACAAGTTTGATGAATCCTCCAAACTTGAACAAGAGGTAGTAAACTTGAGAGTAGAACTAGAGAAGGAAAAAATATGTGAATAATTTTGGATCTAGCTTCGACAAGCTTGAAGAACTACTTGTAGGACAAAAACCAAGTAAAGATAAAGGTGGCTTGGGAAATGAAGTAGGTGAAAGTTCAAAAGACAATCAAAAGACTCAAGACAAAGGAAAGTAGAAAAGAAATTCAAGAAATTTTGCAAGGAGACCGCATGTGAGACAACCCAATGCACAAAGGTATCCCTCTTTCAATGGTATTTATTTTTCTTATAATAAACATGGTCACAAGGCAACAAAATGTAGGAGCAGGATGAATTAGTTTCCTAGTTCTTTCTCTGGAAAATGTTTTTCATGCAAGAAGGTTGGACATAAAGCCACTGAATGCAGATCTCAAGTGAGAATGATTAGTTGGGTAGTGATGAACAGGTTTAATGGAGGTAGAATGAATTAATATTTTAATGGATACTACTATATCTATAACAAATTTGGACACAAAGAAAATCAATGTAGATTGAGAAGTAATGAAGGTCAGACTAATCAAAAAAGTGTTGTCTGCTATAATTGTAAAAAACCAAGACATATCTCAAAGGTTTGCAGAAGTAAGAAGGGAAAGTAGTCTGCTCCGGTAGAGAAGAATGAACTAATAAAGAAGATTGACAAAGAAGAGATGAATAAGATATGGAAGAAGAAAGAAGAAGAAGAACCTAAAATTGTTGATGTGTCTATGCCCTCATCTGGTACAAACAATTCCTCTCGAAATTAGACAGGTTAGTATGGCCTTAGGGGGAGAATTATCATAAAACTGTAAAAACCCCCTAGATGAATGGCATGTTAGAAGCTGGCAAAAGGATGTAATGTGAAGAATGAAAAAAATAGAGGTTTTGGAAAAGGAACCGAAAGAAACATGTTGACATGCTGATTTGTAGACCAAATTAGGGTTTTCTATGTTGAGAAAAATGTTTTTAATAGATTTTTGATGTCTGACGCATTTAATGTGATTTAGGGAAAATCAATGGTGTATAAGGTAAAATTTCTAAGCATCTTTTATCACTTGAGCACTTGAAGAGTTTGAAAGGCATCTTGGAGCAATCTTGAAGCAATCTGAAGAATATTTGAAGAAATTATTATGGATACTCAGGAATTATTTCTCAGTCTATGAAGGTAAAAGAAGTCTCCACTGAACAATAACAAAATTAAGAAAGCTAAGCATGACAATGGACAGAGGATCGAGTGGCAACATTGTACTAAAGTTGAAAGGAGTTGAATTGGAAGAATTTGATCATTGGAAGATGAATGAAATGGAACTAGGGTTGAAGGAAAATGAATTATAGAGCATAAAAATCCTAGGTATGGATTTATGGGGAGAATTTCCTTGGTTTTCTAATAAAGATTTCATCTTGTTCTTGTTGATTTGATTCAAGAACAATAGTATTATGTTGGAAAAACTCTACCTGATCACAAAGAAAGCAATCAAAGAGATTACTAATTTATGCAGTATTGGGGATCTCCTTGGAAAGAAAACCATGAAATACAAAGATGTGGAGGAACTTACTGGCATTGATAAAGACCCTCAAGCTCTATTGATAAACACTCTTGCAGATTCCATTGTAAGGTACATGTTGTGTATGACATTTCTCACAAAATCTATTTCAAAAATCGTGAAGGTTCGACATTGGCTATTGTTGTATATCTTGCACATATGATGGTTAAGGAAAATAGGCAGTTTGATTTGTATAGCCTATTACTTGAAAATCTAACTGAGAATGCCCAAATTTTTTCAGTTGAGGGTTATCCTTTTCGGTTTGGATCTTTGCTTGTGTGCTCGATTTTTTACTTTTTGAACTCCCTACTAGGAAGAGAAAATGTTGTGTGGGAATCCAATATTCCTATTGGGAAACAAGTCCATAGATACTTGGAATCATTGGCAAATAATGTAAGTGATTACAAATCATATTTCACATCCTTAAAATTAAATCTATGCTCTGGTTTGTTTGTACCCAATCAGTTTGAAGTGGTTTCATCCTCCAGTAAGAGAGAGTTGGAAGTTATCATTGGCAAGTTCCCTCTACAACTGAAAAAGAGGAAATCTATTGTAATCGATGTCTCGAAAGAAAAGAAGAATGAAGAAGAATTTATGTCTGGATTTGACTCCTTTGATCCAAAGGATATACAGGTGCTGCTGGACAAGGGTGAGATGAAGAAGATTGGTGAAATGTGGAATGTGTGCTCTCTGATTGAGAAACTTAAAATTGATGATACTGTGCTGATTGATTATTTGCTCAATAAGGGTTTCTTAATTTCTGATGTGTTTGATTCTTTACCAAATGATCTAGTAGAGATTGTTGAAGAAAGAACATTATTGGAAGGACTCGAAGGTCATAAGTTTAAAGCTATGCTTGAAAGAAGATGCAACAAAGAAAAACAAGTCCTATCTAAACATATGAATGAGACAAAAGAATGCATTAAAGAAATATTTGACATTTACATGTATTATCTCTGGTGGCCAATAGTTGTTGACAACGTCAGAAGCAGAATTGAAGCCATTGAATCTAAAATGAATAGTATTCGAGAAAGAACTTTGATTACTCCAAAGACAGGGATGGAAAATAGAGAATAAGAGTTGGTGAATTGTAAGTAGAATTGTTGACTACTCAAAGGAAAAGAGAAGATATGGTTAAAACCTTCTGGTTAGTTAAGGAAGTTGCTAAGGTTTGGTTGGATAATCTCTCTAGAATTCTCTCTAATGTATAAAATTGTGAACGTATGTGTCTTCTAATCAGATATCCTCCTTTATGCAGTTATCTTTGTTGGAAAGTATGAGTGCAAGAATGAATTCAGTTGTGATTTCTTGGAAAAAAATTCTTCCAATCATAAGAGAGAGTCTGTACGACAAAATCTTTCATGCAAAAAGTGTCATTCTTGTTTGAAAGTTTAAAATGGGAAGCTGGAATTCTTGTGTATATACAAGGTCATCATATACATGCGTTTACATCCTACCTTTTGGTCACCCTTTTCCATTGATGTCAAAGGGGGAGAGAGTCATGTGAGTAGGGGAAAGAGTTATGCCAAGGTGATAGGAGGAGAGAATTTTGTGTTTTGAAAATTTTGGGACATGTTGCCATCAATGACAAAGGGGGAGATTGTTGGAAGAATGAAAAAGAATGATCATTTCTATAGTTTTTTGTTTTCATTGATGTCACCATGTTGTTTGAGGTGTGATTGCAAGTCTAAGCCAATACTTGATCTGGTATCTAAACCAATATTCAAGCTACACCCTTTGGTATTTTAGTTCAATCCTCTGCGGTTGATAGTTATTGCTTACGATTTTGGGAAATTGTTTATGATTGTTGAAAGCATGTATGTTCAGAATCTCTTGTGCTTCAGTGCTCGTATAGCATATTGGAATTATCCCAGGGTTGATTACTTTTTGCAATTAAGTCTAGTTTTGGCTAACTTCATGGATAAGTTGTGATATGGTGAATCAATTTTTGTTATGTAGATATATGTGTGACCTATCTCAGGTCTATGCCGACATGATGTAGTGTGTTAAGCACTTTGAATTATTTTTGGGAAGATTTTTTGAAAGCTTGTATTTGACAGTTGGTATTCTTGATGAATAATAAATGCATCTAATTAGCCCGACCTAATTGATGCTTGCAGATAGATCAAGTATATATATGTTGAATTTTTTTGAAGATGGTGAGATTTTGATGAGGTAGTTGTGAATGCAAAGGTGAAAAAGAGAAAAAATGATGAAGTGTGTTAAGTCTGTCTATTGAGCATCATCGGAACTGCAACATCACTTGTTAGGTGCACTCTTTTCAGTTCATTTTGGCTATGAAGCCCAATTTTGTTTTGTAAATCCCTTTTGTAGGCAGTGAGCCTCCTTATAAGCAATGATATTTTGTATCCGGACAGTGAGTCCTATTCAGGGTAGTGAGCCTTATATATTCAATTTTGGAACTACTTTATATTGTGAGTTAATCCTCACCATGGTTTTTCCCTCATTGGGTTTTCTACGTAAAATATGGTGTTCCTTGTGTTGATTTTACTTTCTGTTATTTGTGTTTCATGTTCATACTTAATAACATAACAATGTGGTTGTGAAATAGATAAGTGTTGAAGCTTTGAGTTTAAATTTGGTGACAACTAATTCACCCCCCCTCTCAGTTGTCTTGTGCCTTTTAACACTTAGTCCTAAGGGAGGCCATATGTGAAAGGCTTTGTAGAGTCTAATAGTCCCTTACATGTGCTTGGTCCTACAAGGCAAGCTTGAGGTGCTAGGTCCTCCAAGCTTGATTAAAAAAGAAGCTTTGCAAGTCTTGCAAAGTAACATGTTAATTCGTAGACAAAACATGTTAGATAGAAAAAATCCATGTAGGTAATTAGACAAACAGTCAGGTCGATAGACAACAATTGAAGGAGAAGCTTTCAAAGGGGTCCCTCAGGAACCCTTCAAAAGAAAAGGGTCCACTCATGGGACACTTTGTTTGAAAGGAAATGGATTTTTTTGCAAACGATTCTAGCATCAAGGAATCCTTCTTAGAGTTCTCTTTCATCAAGGAATTTGAAAGGAAGAGTACTCCTTTGCAAGGGAAATTTTTCAGACTTCTTCACCAAAAAAGGTACTCCCTTCACAAAGAAAAGTTTTCAGATTCTTTCTTTATGAATTCGTGGTGAAAGAAAAAATCCGCTAGGGGTCCTTGTTGAAGAATAAAGTTTTTTGAAAAATAAGAGATTTCCAAGGAGGGATTCATTGGACACCGAATACACCTTTTTGAAAATCAAAGCAATATGATAGCCCCCTTAGGATGGTGTGTGCTAAACACAAAGGCACATGGAATCCTAAGGAAAGAAAAGAAAGGTGATATTGTGGCCCATGATACATAATGGGATGTAAATGTGGAAAGGTTATCGCACACGCAAGGGACAACACATAGGCACCACAACATCACAAAGAAAGAAAAGAAGAGATAAAGATAACAAGAAAACATAAACAAAGACAAAGAAATAAAGAGATAGGGGGATCTAATATTTTGGGGTCAAATTGCTCATAGATATAATTGAAAGATAGATATAATATAATAATATATATGAACTATCATCAATCCCCTACTATATTAGATCATGTGAAGAAAGGAATGTGAAAACAAAATAAAGATAAAAAATTGGTTCAACATGGAAGGGAAGCCTAAATACCCCCAACACTTTGCATTGTCCCCAATTTTCGAAAACCCAGGCACAACAAAGAGAACTATGTCACAAATAGAAGTTTACGACACAAAACACTCCTATATCTAAACACCTACAAAAGTGACAAGGGTCCTCCAAGAACACATAAAACAAGCACAGGGGAAACATAACACACACACAAATCTAATCTCTAGATAAAGAAGAGGTGCCCTACTAGTCTTCATCAACCAAGAGGTTGTCATTCTCCCAATATAAATCATTATAAGGGGAAGGTAGACAAGCTAACAAGGGTGGGATAGTAAGGGGAGCACCCTTCGACTCTTTTGTGACAAGAGCCAAGGAAGAGGGCCCCTTGAGGCCTTCTGCGCTCAACTCCTATGAGGTAAACGCCATTGATTTAGCATAAATCATTGACAAAGTCGAGACATCATCCACTATGTTGAACATGCACTTAATGGGAGTGTCATGTGTCAACTAAGCGGGTGATGAAGAAGGCACCCAAGATCCACTATTGACCTCACTAAAATACTAGGGGCAGTGAAAAACTCAGGGGAATTTTGATAATTTTGTAACAATTATTTCAATTCATGTAGCACTGAGAGATTTACCTAGAATCACAAAGCCTATCAATGTTGTTTGTGAGAGTTGTTAATTTGAAAAAAAAAAAGGAGTCAACTACTTTAAGGGAAAGGAACAATCTTCTACTAAACTACTGGAATTAGTGCATATAGATCTTTCTGTTCCTACAAGGTGACATTTACTTTATGCTTTTGATTGATGATTATTCTAGAATGACATGGTTTACTTCTCTTAGAGAGAAATCTGATGTGCTAGATAAATTAAAGGCATTTAAAGCTATGGTTGAGAATGAAATGGGTTTGAAAATCAAATGTTTGAGGTCTAACAGAGGTGGTGAATTCACCTCCAATGAGTTTAACATGTTTTGTGAAGTTCATGGAATAAAGAGGCATTTTTCTGCCCCTTGAACTCCTCAACAAAATGGAGTTGTTGAAAGGAAAAATAGAACTATTCAAGAAGCCACAAAGACTATGATGAAGGAAGAAAATCTACCAGAAGTATACTAGAATGACGCTATTCATACTATTGTTTACACACTTAACAAATTTCAAGCTAAAGCTAATAGCATAAAGACTCCTTATGAGCTATGGTATGGAAGGATTCCTACTATGAAGTACTTAAGAGTATTTGGAAGCAAATGTTACATAAAAAGAGAAGAAGAAAATTTAGGAAAGTTTGATGCAAGGTTTGATGAAGGAATCTTTCTTGGATATTCTATTAGAAGCAAGACTTACAAATGTTACAACAAAAGGCCGAGAAAGATAATTGAAAGTGCAAATGTTAAATTTGATGAAAACTTGCAAAATTCTATTGAAGTAGATAGATATGTTTCAGATGAACTTGATTGTAGAGCAGAAAAATAAAAATTTGATGGATAAGAAGTGTATAATGAAGAGGAAGAAGTTGTGGAGAACACCTCTAGAACCCCTAAGTATGTGAAAAAGAATCATTTTGAAGATCAGATCATTGGAGACAAGAGGAAAGACATATTGACAAGAAGGAAAGTTGTTGAAGTTGAGGTAAATTTGTGTTTACTTTCTAAAGTTGAACCTAAATCAATGAGTGAAGAATGTAAAGATGAACATTGGATGAAGGAAATGGAAGAAGAACTTATGCAAATTATGAAAAATCAGACTTGGGAATTAGTTCCTAGACTGGAAACCAAAAAAAAAATTGAACTAAATGGGTATTCAGGAACAAGTTGAAAGATAATGGAGAAGTAGTAAGAAATAAAGCAATACTTGTGTGTAAGGGTTACTTACAAGTGGAAGGTACAAAATTTGAGGAGACTTTTTCTCCTATGGCTAGGATGGAAGCTATCAGAATTCTTTTGGAATTTGTAGCATATAAAGATTTTAAGTTTTATCAAATGGATGAGAAGTCTTCTTTTTTGAATGGAGAATTGGAAGAAGAGGTTTACATGGAACAACCGAAAGGATTTCAGTTGTTAGATAAACCAGATACGATATGTGAGTTGAAGAAGGAACTATATGGATTGAAGCAAACTTCTTGAGCTTGGTATGCAAGGTTGGACAAGTACTTGATATAGCAAGGATTCAGTAAGGGCACCACAAATAGCAACCTTTACTTTAAAATTGAGTAAGACAAAATCTTGATAGTAATTATATATGTAGATGATATTATCTTTGGTAGAAATGAGGTTATGTGTAAGAATTTCGTAGAGGAAATGTAGAAAGTCTTTGAAATTTCAATGTTTGTGGAGATGAATTTCTTTCTTAGGCTACAAATCAATCAAATAGATAATGGGATATTCATTTCACAATCGAAGTATGTCAAAGAGATGTTGAAGAAGTTTGAAATGGATGACTCCAAACTAGTATATACTCTCATGGTGACTGGCTGTAAATTGAGCAAAGATGATGATTCACCTAAGGCTGATAAGAGCAAGTATAGATCTATGATTGGTGGAATACTATATTTGATTGCTACTAAACTGGATATCATGCATGCAATTTGTCTTGTAGTTATATTTCAAGAAGGTCCTAAAGAAACACATGTTGTAGGAGTGAATAGGATATTTAGATACTTAAGAGGAACTCTAGATTATGGGTTGTGGTATTCTAAGGATACTGATTTCACATTAAATGCTTATATATAGATGCAAACTGGGGTTGGTTGTGTTGATGATAGGAAAAGTAAAAGTGGAGGTGCATTCTTTCTTGGATGTAGATTGGTGTCATGGTTGAGTAGGAAACATGATTTAGTTTCTTTATCTACTATAGAGGTTGAGTATATTGTAGCAACATCATGTTGTACATAGGTATTATGAATGAGACAAACATTGAAGGATATCAGAGTTGTATATGATGAGCCTATATCTATCTTTTTGTGACAATACAAGTGCAATTAACATTTTAAAGAATCTAGTGATTCATTCAAGGACAAAGAATATATCTATTAGGCATCACTTTTTGAGCGAAAAGGTTATGGAGAATGAAGTGAAGCTTGAGTATGTTTCTACAAAGGATTAGATTGATGATATATTTACTAAGGCTCTTCCTAAAGATACCTTTGATTATCTATAGGAGAAGTTGGGGGTTATTGCCCCTCCTTTCTTGAAATAGATGCTTATGGAGATGCATCAATCCAATGGAGCTATGCATCTATCTATTTCTTGGACTAATGTTGATGGCTACCTCTCAGGGAGAGTAGGTAGTTTCATGTGTTGTCATTGTTGTTGAGTTGATAATTTATTTGGGTGTACTCCTAAGGGGGAGTATTCAAAGTAGGTATTTTGGTTCAGTGTCAAAGGTGAAGAATAATGCAAAATATTTTATCCTTTTCCATTAATGTCAAAGGGGGAGAAAGTATCATGTGAAAAAGTGCAAGGTATAAGGGGGGGAAAGTTTGGTATATTGCCAAATCATTCAAGGGGAGAAAATTAAGTGTGTTCAAAGTTGTGTTGTCTTTGGTGGCTTTTCAAAACTTGTGTTGTCATCAATGAAAAAGGGGGAGATCATTGCAAGTACGAAGGTGTTTTCATTGATGTCAATAGGAAGTCTACTGACTGGTGTTTTCATTGATGTCAACTATGGGATGAAGATGTTGAGATATTGAGAAAATTGTGAAAAAGAGGAAAACAGGTTGTGCATGTATAGTTGAGACCTTGAGGAAGTGTTGTGAGTACATGGAGCTATATTATTTTTGTAGAGTTTGAAGATGAGTTGGAATGAAGTAATGAGTTGAGATGATGTATTTGGTACTTGGTTTCCAAGTGCTTTTGATAAAATTTGATAAAAAAAGTAAATTGTGTTGTGCAAGTGTTCATAATGTGCTTCAGTATTGTGCTCTTCATTTCTTTTGTGTTAAAGCTATGCCTGTGTGGATATTACAAGTTATTCAAGGTTCTCAAAGGTTGTTAATTTAGAATTAGGGTGTTTGGATCATTGTACAGTGTGAGATATTTTCACTAGTGTGTGAGCCAATCTTTCAGTGATGTTTTATGTGGCTTGGGAGAAATGTATTTTCTTTACGTTTCTTCATTGTTTGGCTTCAAGTTGTGTAGATTTGGGAAGTTGTTTATAATGCTTGTATCATTTTGTATTCAAGTTTGTACTTTATTTGGTGCAGTTAAAAGTGAGTTTCATTTGTCAATATGCAAATAAGGGTTACTAGTTGTGTTGAGTTGAAGTATTTGTATGATGCGCACAAGTTGGATGAAGTTTTTGATGAATCTTAACTAGTTCATGGATTATTTTGGATCATGTTCAAGTGAATTATGTTGTCCAAAATTTTTGGATTGATTTTAGGAAGTGTGTACTTAATGATTATGGTGTTTAACACAAGTGTTGGTCGACCTTGTGTTTAACACTACATGCAAGCTTATGAAAGCATGTTGAGATGTGTTGGGATCTATTTGGGTCCTAATTAAGGGTTTCTATAGGTATCCTTCATTCCTATGCACTGTGGGAATTTTTAGGTGCCAACCTATTTTGAATTTGTGTGTATAACAACTAGTTTCAAACATTGGAGGTCTTTAAGGTTGAGGTTGATATAAATATGTATGTTGTTGGTGTGAGTCGATGTATGAAATATGTAAGAAGCAAGATAGATGCAACATTGATGAGAGTGATGTGTGTGATGTGAATTTGAGTAGATCAGTGCAAATTTTAGTGTTAGGGTTACTGAACACAGTAAGTTGAAGGCATCCGAAATATTTAATGTGAGACTATGAAAGTGTGCCAACAATTATGGTGGATTCCTTGTGTTGAAAAGTGTTCTTTTTGTAACATTCATCTTTTATCTTCTTGTATTATTTTTGTGGCAGTGAGCCCTAGCTCTGAGCCTTTTGGATAGTTTGTCCTATTTTGGCAATGAGCCCTTTTCTACCAATTTTTCTATTACCTATATTATGAGCTAACCCTTACTATGGTTTTTCCCTCATTGGGTTTTCCATGTAAATATGGTGTTCTCTTATGTATGGTTTAGTGATTTCAATTTTTGTTATTTGCATACATTTTGTGTTTAATTATACTAACAAAATAAGGGTTTAATGAATTCTTGTGGATCTGATCACTATTGAGGGTTTTGAAGGATGAATTTGCTACAAATGATTCACCCCATTCCTCTCAGTCGTCTTGTTCATTTCAACAAGAGATTCCAAAACTAGAAAGGTATTTACATAGAGTTATGTCAATTCATACATGATATCTCACTAGATGATAAATGAATGAAGATTCACTAGGAAAGTCATAGGTTCATTAGGACATTCATAAGTTAATTAGGGTGTACCTAAGAGTTTTGAATTTCACAACCTACTCACCTAAATTCTTCACTAGGTGGTTCCTCATGATTTTCCTTAAATACTCTTATGTAGACTTTAAGACCTTGTCCTCAATTTCTTGACTTAAGAAAAACTTGTTAAGAGTCATACTTTGCACTTTGTGCATCATGTGGCCTAATAAAATGTACCAAGTCTAGATAGGGGGTTTTATGCTAGGAAAGGTCCTATTTTGCACCCCAACTTTCTTGAACATTGCAAAGTACATTGTGTCAATGCTTTCTCTTAAGATCCCTAAGTGCCAAAAAGTACAAAACTTTAACAAATTGTTTCTTAGAAACCATAGAAACTAAAAAAAAATTAACTAAAGGTATAGGGTCACATAAGGTCCCTCCATAATAATGTGGTGTCAAAAAATGTTTTATGTGACATTTTCACACTTGTTTGGGTTTTCCTTGTCAAAATGAGCTTAATGTTGCCTTGATTTATTGTTGTAGTGTGTTTAACACATTCACATTAGGTATTGGGCCCTTGTAAACTAAGTGAACCTAATTGTACCTTGTTTAAGGTGTTATAAAGTGTTTTATCACACTTTCACACTAATCTAGGGTTTTCATTGATTAATTAGGATTTTTTATGCCTTATTTGGCCTTATTTTGCATCCACAAGCCTTAATTAATGTATCTTTTCACAGATAATCCTAACATAAACAAACATGCAATCATAATTTAGGTGTTTTTGGATTGTATGACCCAATTGAGTTATTTGGGACTCATACACCACCTTGGGTGTATGGGTTCCACCTAAGTTTTGGGGCCCCAATCCTAATTTTACACCGTTCTAAGCCTTTCTTGAAAAATGTGTCCCATAGCCTAGCCTAATGGGACTCATATGCTACTTCTAGTGTATGAGTCCTGTGTGGCTTAAAATTATATTTAATTCAAATTCTTGGCAGGATTTTATCCTTTTGGATCTGATTTCAGCTTGTAATGTTGTAATCTTGGGTAATTTGGTATAAACAAGTATAAATACAAGGTTATTTCACTCATTTTCATAACAAGACTTTCATGAGAGAATCCTTATAGAAAATTTGAGTTCACAAGAGCATTCAAGAGCCTTCAAGAGTTGATTATTAAGTATTTTGTGATGAAGCCTTCTAAGGATTTCATATATTTTGATATATTAGCACTTGATACTTTATATTTGGCTTGGAAACTTGTGATATTATCTTTTATGTACCTCAAATATGAACTTAATTATGCATAAGAACTTAGAATATATATTTTTTATATGAATTCTTATTTCTATTAAATACATAATTAAAATGGTATTTAATGTGTGACTGTTTCATGATTATATGTGTTGAATGTGTAACTAGAAGAGGCATTTACTGATCAAAATAAAATGCTAATCATTTCCATTCAAAATAAGATTGGAGGCTAAACTTTTTACAGCTCAACATCATCGGCCAAGTTACCTATCAACTAAGCAGCAAGGTATGTGCAGGATCATGATGGGCCAAAAAGTGGTGATATGATGGGTATGTGTAGGGTATGTGGTTGATGACCTTTTTTTACCCAAAATTGATGAAACAAAAAAGGTTTTTAAAGGAGATTCTCATATTTCCACCAATATAAATTATGCTTTACTTTGAATTTAATAAATAATTATTATTCATTTTCTATTTGAATTATGACTAAAGTCTAGATTGATAGGCTGATTGAAAAACATCTATAGCTTTCAAACAGTATCACATTTTTTGAATCTGAAACATGTGTCGCATTTTATGTTTTGCATACTATAGGATTAAAAAAATTAATTTCATAAAGTTTTGACCAAGTTAAGGTGGTCAAACAAACGAGTTTTTATATTTTTTAAAAGTTGTAATAAAAAATTCATAATTAATTATTTACTTGGAAAAAAATTACAAGAAAATGTGCATCACATGGAGACATGAGTCCTCTACTTATAGCTAAAATTTTATAAAAAAATATTATCATTTTATTGTGGTTAGGGTGGTCAGATAGACACCTACTTATTTTTTCCTTTAAATTTAAGTACTACTGCATTGAAATTTTAAATTTTCACCAAATAGTTTTTTTTTTTAAATAAACCTAGTAGTTTAGAAACTACATTGAATTTGCTATAGATTCTATTCAAGATTACTGAGTTTTTGGATAAATATCAAGATTACTATCGAGTAAGGGATAGGAAAGAGGAGTTGTTTCAAATGAGACAATTGGAAGATGAAAGTCTAGAAGATTATTCTAATAGATTTCAATTTATCCATAACAGGTGTGGTAATGGTTTGGATAATGAGATTAGTAAGACCATTTTTCTAAAAGGAATTGATGATGAATCTAGAGAATCTTTGAATCTTATGGGGAAAGGAGATATTAATAAGCTTTCTTTAGAAGAAATTATTGAGATATGTAGAAATTACTCTAGGAATATAGTTCTTTAGAAGAAATTATTGAGATATGTAGAAACTACTCTAGGACTAGAGTAGGGACTAGAAACTCCTAAAGAAACAAAGTTCTCACTCCTGATGTATCTCATGTAATGGAAGAAATTACAAGTTTGAAAACTGATTTACTCCATCTCAACATGCAAGGAGATAAGAAGACTACTGAGACTTTATCCATTTATTTTTCCAAATGTAGAGGTAAACATATTTTGAGAGAATGTTCATTAAATCAAATTGATCTTTGTGAAATCTATGAGAAACATCATGCAACAAGTTCTTGTAGCCTCTTACTTGGAATTAAGAATCATCTAAAGAAGCAATCTATAGTAGAAGAACTTAATTATGTTGGGCAGAGATCTCAGAATGTAGGGTATAATGTTAATCAAGGGAAATATGGTCCTAGAGCTAATTGGAATCAAAACCCAAGTTGGAAAAATCCAAATCAATGGACTCCTCCCTACCAACCACAACCACTACCTACATTTTGGGGTCAAACCAAATGGATGAATCCCTAATGGAATTAGTCATAGTGGCAGCTGAACCAACCATAATGGCAACAAAATCAAACACAATTCCAACCATGGAAAAATCAGGGACCAAGGCATCCTTGGGCACAATCACCTCCATTAGTCACTAGTCCTAATCCTGGTAGTGAACAAGTAAACCAACCTCAGTTGCCAACTCAACCTATTTCAAATCCAAAGAACAATCATATTGATTCCAACCCACCTACTTTAAATGTGATGGATTCCAATGATATTCAATTAAGGAACTGTAATGTCCCATCTATACCAAATGTTAAAGATCAGGAGGATGAGAAAGAAGAAAAAGAGTGTCCAAAGGAAAACCAAAACTCTAATGATGTACAAAAGGTTAAATAGGCACCTTATCCTGAGTGTGAAAAAAAAACAAGTAGCTCCTAATAACTCCCAACCAAATTATATGAATGCGGTAGATTCTTAACTTCTTCGTGAATTGAAAAGGATCAATATTGAGATACCATTATTATAGGCTATTAAAGAAATACCAAAAATAAATCAATTGGTTAAATATTTTTGTATGAAAATGCTAGGTAGGAAGAAGAAATTACCTACTACAATACAAATAGGGACTAAACTCACTGATGTTTTGTCAGGTAGATTAATACCTCAAAAATATAATGATCTTGGTAGTCTTGTGATAACTTTGAATATTGGAGGAATTGAGATAACCAACGTACTAATTGATTTAGGAGTAGCTATCAATGTTATCACATCAAACACTGTTGAAATGTTGGGTATGACAAGTGTTCAGCTCACGACAACTGTTTTACAGTTGGTAGATCAATCTACTACTAAACCTGAAGGTGTTATTGAAGACATCATGGTTACTATTAATACATGGGATTATCCAATCAAATTTTTAGTTCTTAAAGCTAGAAAGAAGAATTTTGGTTATCCAATTATCTTAGGAAGATCGTGGTTGGCTACTACAGCAACATTGATAGATTGTAGATTAGGAAGTATGATCATTTCTAATGGTCATAAGCAGAAGGAATTGTCACTTTTTCCTCCAACCCAACCATCATTTCAACCTAATACTCAACTTTGGGTTGATGAGGATATTGATTCACAAGGAGATGGTATTGTAGAATTGGCTATGGTTACTTTGGTAGAACAGGTCAATGAATATGAAGAACAAGATCTTAATTCTGAAGAGGAGGTATGTGCATGATCATGATGGGCCAAAAAGTGGTGATATGATGGGTATGTGTAGGGTATGTGGCTAACGACTTTTTCTTACCCAAAATTGATGAAATGAAAAGAGTTTTTAAAGGAGATTCTCAGCTTTCCACCAATATAAATTATGCTTTACTTTGAATTTAATAAATAATTATTATTCATTTTCTATTTGAATTATGAAAAGTCCTGATTGATAGGCTGATTGAAAAACATCTAGCTTTCAAAGATCACATTTTTGAATCCAAAACATGCACCACATTCTATGTTTCACATACTATAGGATTAAAAAAAATGAATTTCAAAGTTTTGACCAAGTTAAGGTGGTTAGACATACAGTTTTTATATTTTTAAAAGTTGTAATAAAAATCACAATTAATTATTTACTTGGAAAAAATTACAAAAATATGCATCACATTGGGACATGAGTCCTCTACTTATATAAAATCTTATAAAAATATTATCATTTTATTGTTGTTAGGGGTGGTCGATACCTACTTCTTATTTTTTCCTTATAATTTAAGTGCTCTGCATTGAAATTTCAAATTTTCACCAAATAGATTTTTTTTTTTTAAAATAAATCTAGTAGTTTAGAAACTACATTCAATTTGCTACAAATTCTATTCTTACATATTTTTGAAATAATATTATATAACTTATTCAAATTTTTATGTCAAGTTTTTCTAAATTTTATCACCACTTAAGGGCCTATTTTTCCCATAATGATCCTGCACATACACGAGGTCGGTCAAGAAAGAAAGAAGAATTGTCAAGGAATGTTACATCAACAAAATTCACATACATTTCCCTTAAACACACTTTCTGGAGATCCACTTGATTCTAAAAATAAGACCAAAGAAATAACGATAGTAGGGGATAGGCCTATGTTCATTAATTCATCCTTATCTTCACAAGAAAAGGAATTGAAGCAGATCTTGGAAAATAATTTTGAAGAATTTTCTTTGGAATAGAAAGAAATGAGAGGAATTCACCCTTATATTTGTACTCATCATATTTATGGGCATGTGCAGGATCATCATGGAAAAAACAGGTCCTTAAGTGGCAAAAAATTCAGAAAAATCAGAGTTAGGCAACTTGACATAAAAATTTGAATAAGTTATCTCTATTATTTCAAAAATATCTAAGAATATAATCTATAGCAAATTGAATGTAGTTTAAACTACTAGGTTTTAAAAAAAAATAAAAAAAATCTATTTGGTGAAAATTTGAAATTTCAATGAAGTAGTACTTAAATTTCAGGGAAAATAAGTAGCGTCTGTCTAACCACCCTAACCACAATAAAATGATAATATTTTTTTATAATATTTTAGATATAATTAGAGGAATCATGTCCTGATGTGATGCATATTTTTTTATAATTTTTTCCAAGTAAATAATTAATTATGAATTTTTATTACAACTTTTAAAAAATATAAAAACTCGTATGTCTGACCAGCTTAACTTGGTCAAAACTTCATGAATTTCAATTTTTATTTTTTTAATCCTATAGTATGTGAACCATAGAATGTGATGCATGTTTTGGATTCAAAAAATGTGATACCATTTAAAAGCTATAGATATTTTTCAATGAACCTATCAATCTGGACTTTAATCATAATTTGAATAGAAAATGAATAATAATTACTTATTAAATTCAAAGTAAAGCATAATTTATATTGATGGAAAGCTGAGAATGTCCTTTAAAAACCCTTTTCATTTCATCAATTTTGGGTAAAAAAAAGTCATCAGCCATATACCCATCATATTGCCACTTTTTGGCCCATCATGATCTTGCACATACCCTTATACTAAAGATGTTAAACCAGTAAGGCAAGGTCAAAGAAGGATCAATCCTGCTCTTTGAGATATTGCAGAACAAGAGATAGAAAAAATCCTAAAAGTAGGGTTTATTTATCCAATATCTAATAGTCAATGGGTTTCCCCACTGGTTATCATACCTAAGAAAAATGGAAAATGGCGTGTATGTGTGGACTATAGAGAATTAAAAAAAGCCACTAAAAAAGATCATTTTCCTTTGACATTTATTGATCAAGTACTTGATAACCTAGCTGCCAATAGTTATTTCTCTTTCTTAAATGGCTTTAGTGGTTACAATCAGATCCAAGTGGCTCCTGAAGACTAGGATAAAACAACCTTCACATGTCCTTGGGGAACATATGCTTATACAATTGTAACATTTGGGTTGTGCAATGCACTAGCCACTTTTCAAAGAGGAGTCCTAACAATTTTTGCAGATTTAACTACCTCATGTGTGGAAGTATATATGGATGACTTCACAATTCATGCACAAACATTTGAGTAAGAACTTGAGAGTTTAAATAAGGTTTTGTAAAGATGTAAGGATGTTAGGTTGTCTTTGAATCATGAAAAGAGTTTCATCATGATGACAGAAGGGATTGTTCTGGGACATCACATTTTAAAAGAGGGGATAAAAGTTGACCTTGAGAAGGTATAAATCATTCAAAATATTAAGATCCCTAAAAGTCAAATTGAAGTTCGCAGTTTTCTTGGGCATGCTAGTTACTACAAAAGATTCATTGAAGGGTTTAGTAAAAGTGTTGAATCTTTGTTTACATTGCTCAAGAAGGATGTGGAATTTGTATGGACATGTGATTGTCAAAAATCATTTGAAATAATTAAACATTATCAAAGGACCTATTTGGGGAGTTCCATTTCATATACATGCTGATGGGTCCAACTTTGCTAATGGTGTAGTCTTGGGATAGAAAGATGAGAATGAAGCAATGCATGCTATCTACTATATTAGTAAAAATTTGAATCCTATTGAAAGGAATTACACAATAGCTGAAAAAGCATTCTTAGTAGTAATATATGCAATCAATAAATTTAGGCACTATATTAGTGGTTACAAGGTATTCATTCACACAAACCATGTTGCTATTAAATATCGAATGAATAAAGTTGTAGTGGGTGGACAAATTATAAGATGACTATTATTGTTGCAATAATTTGATGTGACAATTATAGATAAGCCTATTAAAGATAATATTGTTGATGATTTCCTTTCAATAATTGTTTTGGAGGGTGATCAAGATCCAGTAGATGACACCTTTCCTGATGAACACTTGTTTGTAATATCAATTCATCCTCCATTGTTTGTTGATCAAGTGCAAATTATCTTGTAACAAGGAAGTGTCCAAGTCATTTTAATCCTAAGCAAAAAAGAATATTGATTCATGAAAGTTCTAGATTCCAATGGATAAATAGAATTTTATTTAAGATGTGTCCCAATCATGTTCTTCATAGGTGTGTTGCTGAAATAGATGTTTATGATGTTATACATGCTTTCCATCATGAGCTAGGAGGACATTATTCAATAGTCAGAACTGTTCGTAAAATCTTAGGAACTAGTTATTTTTGGCCATCTATGACAAAGGAATTTTCATTCTTTGTTAAGCATTGCGATGAATGTCAGCACATGGGAAGACCTAAACCAACAATGGAGATGCCATTACAACCTCAGATAACTTTGGAACCATTTGAGAAATGGGGAATCGATTTCATAGGACTTGTTGATCCACCTTCCAGAGGAAAACACTATATTCTAGTTTGTACAGATTATGTCATAAAATGGGAAAAAGTGAAAGCTTTTCTAGCAACGAGAGAAGATAAAGTAGCTGATTTTATGTACAAACATATTCTTTAAAGATTCAAAGAACCAAGGGAGATAATCTCAAACCAAGAACCTCAGTTTGTGTCTGTTATGATGGAAGATTTTATGCAAAGATATCAAATGACACACAGGAAATCCACACCATGCCATCCATAGGAAAATGGGCAATCAAAAGTTACTAATCAAGAATTGGAAAACATCTTGACAAAAATTGTTTCATTAAGAAAAATAGATTGGGAAAAAAAGGTTAGATAAAGCAGTTTGGGCTTATATTACAACCTGGAAAACAACCATTGGATTCTCTCCATATGAGTTATAAGTATATGGGAAAATTTATGCCTATTGAGTTTGAGTTGTAGACATTAAAGACAACATTGGAAGTTGGTATTGATTTACCCGAGGCAGAGAAAAATAGGATTCTACAGCTGAACCTTTTAGATGAAATGAGAATGGGAGCTCTTCAACATATATAAATGATACAAAAGAAGAGAAAATAATGGCATGATAAGTATATTGTGATCAAATAATTCAAGAAAGGAGATTGGGCATAACTATTTGATTCCATATTCAAAGAGGTTAAAGGGAAATTCCATACAAGATGGTTAGGACCTTATGAGATTGATCAAGTTTTTAAAAATGGAGTTTTTCAATTGGTACCAATAGATGGAGAAAGAAGAATTATGTTGGTTAATGGTCATCATCTAAAGATATATCACAAACCAACAACAAAAGAAGAATTTTTATCTGAGTTGTAGCATAGAATTGAACATTTTCTCATGGAGGATATCTCTCCCATGGAAAAATGCACTTCTTTATATACCTTTTTAAGAAAGGATGAATAAAGAAAGTAAATTGAAAACCATAAATGGCAATTTACCTTATGAAAAATGATCCAAAAAAAAATTTATAACCTTCTTGTCTCTTGCAAGTACAAGTTTGAATAGATTTTGATTTCTCCTTACCAAACTGGAGAGCCCCTAAGAGCTCCTGATAGCTCCTGATTGACTTAGACATCAATTTTTTTATTCAACTCCTAATAGCTCATGATTATTCCTAACCGGTTGTTTTCAATGTGAAAAAAAGTTTGATAGAAAGACTCTTGATTACTTTGAGTTATTAGATGATCAATTAATGATTGGAGCAATCCATGGTATTCGGGAGTGATAAAATGGATTCATGTGTCATTGGAATCTCTCATCATCATTATTTTGCTAACTAGTTTTTGACTGTGTAGGTATAGATTTATTTAATATTTCATAATTTAATGGTTTAATATTATAACATGTGGAGAAATTGGGCTCCCACAAGGGTTCAACTCAGCATGTTAATTATTAACCATGATTGAGTACATCATTCAAATATGAAGATTTCTAATAGATGTTGATCCTTTTTGGAAGAAGTGAAGATTGTTTTAATAAACTTCGTTGTCAGATGAATCCCCGATCAAATCAATATCATTTCATACTAAGGGGGTAAGTATTAATATGATGCATTTATTTTTTGAAATTTTAAATGCATTCAATTATCTGTCATAGAGTTGTTTAAAAGGTCATATCATGCAGTTAAAAGACAAGTGTAATTTATTGAGCGTATGTTGTGAGGTGACATCAGTTTTCAAGTAATGATTACAAGGTGATGGATTTAGAAGTAGTAAATGTACTTTCACCACCTTTCACCAATAAAATTTTAAAAAATATAGTTGGCAAGATATCTCATGCATATGAAATACACTCTCGTTTAAGTTGAATTTAATGTCGAGTAAAAGAAATTTAATACCAAGAAAATAGCTGCAAGTTTTTGAATTTAGCAAGCAAAGAGAAAATGACCCATTTTCATTCCTGCAAGATCATTTTCTGCATTTTCTCTTAACTAGAAATTGTTCTTGAATTTCTCAAAGTCTTGTGTGGTGAAAATGGGATACAAGAAAATGGCTGAGCCAAAAGAAGAAATTTTGAATAATGAAACAAGGAGATGGTTACAACAAGCGGGATGGATAGACCTCATACTAAAATGTGAAGGGTATGAATAGGATATCATTCAATAATTCGTAAGGAATTTGAACCTTGGTTTCATTGTTGTCAGAGCAGAGACTATTCTAATATCCACAATTATAATTAGCGCATTGTTTGGAATCCTAGATGAAGGAAAGATGGTTAAGCGAGCTTAGTATTATTTAAAAGAGCTTCTACAAAAGTTTCATGTTAACCCAAAGCCTCTTCCCTCTTTTCAAGTACATAAAGGAAACAAACAAGGGTATTGAAAGAGGGAGTCTTCGAGAGCCCTAGTCTTAAATAGTGCACTGCTTGATGAAGTATTTCACTTGTGAGGGTAAATATGCTTTAGTGTTGGGGCTGGCTTTACGGTTGTTGATTTGTGTTTACCATGGTCAAGAAAAACTTGAGGTAAGGGTAAATTTACCCACGTTCTTATTCTCACAAGTAAGTGATATGGCGATGAGGTGCAAGGAGAAAGAAAGTAGAATAACACATCATGGTTTAATGCATTTGATTGTTAAACATCATTTATTGCAAAAAACTAATGGGGAAGAAAAATGGGTACAATTTTTGTTGAATATTGAGGGCAAGGGTTGAGGAAAACATAAAACCCTTATGACTAGAACTCTGAAAATTGAGAAGGAGAAAAGTTCAAAAGAAACTAGGGAAAAATTTGTAGAAAGGCTTGAAAACCAAGAACTTAAGGAATTGAGGCCTTCCAAGAAAAGGAAAGACAAAGAAATTAGAACCTTAGAGGATATTGAAACTAAAAAGGAAATCCCTAAAAGGGAAAGGGAAACTAGGAAAGAAAGAAAATTGAAAAGAGAAAGTAGACGAAAAAATTAGAAAAACCTGAGGAAAGAAAGAAATTAAAAAGGGGAAAGAAAAGAAAAGCTCCTAAATCTCCTCCCATAGTTCAAATTGAAGAATCTGAAGTAGAGAAGGCTAAAAAAGAAAAAGATGATTCTCAATCTCCAAAGAACGATTCCCCAGGGTTATTTTCTAGTTCCCCTATTAGAGAATCATTTTTTCCAAGCCCTAGTATTCATGGAGGAAGCCCTTCTACTGCTCCAAAATCTCCTTTAAAGGAAGAAGAAATTGAAGTGCAGATTCCTAATGTTTTTACTTCTTCAACTTAGTTTAATGAATAAATGGAAGAAGTATTTGTCCATAGGGAGGGGAAGCAGCCATTAGAACAACAAGAGGAAATAGATAAAAATTTAAACCAAAGGCAAGAAGAAGAGAGACAAGTTGAATTTGCACTTAGGTTATCCAGATTAGAAAAGAAAATAGAAGAGTACAAAATGAAAAACATGGTAGTGGAAATGAAACTAAGAAAAAAGGAAGAGGATATATCAAAATATGGAACTGAAATGGAAAAAATTAAGTCCCAAGTCCAACAAGACACAAGTCAATTGCTCAAACAACTAGAAAATGTAGAAGGAGAATTAGCCAGAATGACTAAGCAATGTAAAGAAAAAGACAGTGAGATTTAGGGGTTAAGAGAGGAAATGGAAAGAAGGCACCAAATAGCTCCTAAAATAGTGGAACCAGAACAAACTGTGTCTACATCTTCTAGGTTACTTTGTTTACCTCCACCAGAAGATAAACCTAGAGAAGAGGCCACAAGACCGAGATATCTCTCACTTGCTGCTATGAAATATAAACAATTCAATAAATGGCTTCATGATAGAGTAGAGGAAATTACTAAAGAAAGAGAAGAAGCTATAAACAGACTAACTAAAGTTGTGGATATTGCATTTACAGTTGTAGCAACTAGGAATCCTTCAAGAATGTATGGTTTATTCCTGAGAGAAATGTTTTTAAAGTGGAAATTGAATCAACTGATTTTGAAAAGGCCTTTGGACTTCTAGACTAATAATGCTTTACTTTATTCATATTTTAATAGTCATCCTAATTTTCAAAATAAAATGTGTTAATTCTTCCAGCATGATTTTCTCATGAGTGATGTAAGTGACTCCCTTCTCAATATTTATGTTGGAGAATTACAAATCGGATCTTTTGTTTTTGTACTACAGCATTAGGTGGAATGGAAAAGAAGAATGGGATAGTACACAAATTCCAAAAAGAGGTGTGGACTACCCATGAGGGGATAGAAACCAAATGCAATTGAGTATATTAAGGAGTATAGATCAGTAGCTAGACTCAATGATGTTACACCTATTTATAGGACTAACTTATTGAAGAGTATAGCATGTTTTCAAGAATTTTAAGGAACATTAGCACCAACAGCTCTTCAGGCATGCATTTAGAGATTTAATTCAATTCCATATCCATTGAAGAGAAGGGAACCAATCATCCCAAATAACATTAGATGGAGCTTAACCAGAGTAAGGCATGTAATCAATTCAATACATGCACAGAAAGAAATGTGGATTGGCATGAGATTCAGGATGCCTATTTTCATCATGCCCACACCTAAAATCAATGCACCAAACATAATACTAGATGAAGTTTTGAAGACTTGGTATGAAAATTTGGAGCAAAATCATGGATTTGTCAACAAATATAGATCAGTAGTTGAATACAAAGGAGTCTTTGATTGTGCTTTATGGCTAGAAACTGTCAACAAAAACATTCTTGATATCATCAATCTATAACCATGAGGACATGGTTATGAACAGGAGGGGAAGAATGATGAAGCCTTTTGAGGACTTCATATATTTTGCAATATTAGCACTTGATACTTTATATTTGGCTTGCAAACTTGTGATATTATCTTTTATTTACCTCAAATATGAACTTAATTATGCATAAGAACTTAGAATATAATTTTTTTATATGAATGCTTATTTTTGTTAAATGCATGATTAAAATGGTGTAATTTAATGTGTGATTGTTTCATGATTATATGTGTTGAATGCATAATTGGAAGAGGCATTTACTTATTAAAATCAAATGATAATTGTTTTCATTCAAAATAAGATTGGTGGCTAACCTTTTTACAACTCAGCATCATCGGCCAAGTTACTTGTCAACTAAGTATTAGTTCCAACTAAGTACATGTTCCAGCTCCCGAGTTCTCTCGGTGTTAGTTGAAGATAGTTGCAAGATCTTCACAATTGTTCCCCTATGCCCTAAGATACCTTTAATATATTGAAGCTTGTTTAGTTTGCCACTTTTTCCATGTTTTCAAATAAGAGATGGATATATGTATCTGATCTTAGGATTAGTTTGACATTAGATGATCTTAGTGTTTACTTTCATGTTTTTTCTCAGTTTTCAATTACCAGTTGAACAATTTGTAATTCGCCCCTCTTTGGGCACATTTGATGGAAATAAAAAAGAAGTTGATCCAAATTCTATGTTGGATCCCTCCAAAGGTAGAGCAGGGCCTGCTCTACTGAAGGAAGGTGATCCTGTTTAGTTTATAGTTGATCTTCATTCATTTAAAATTTCATCTTTTGTTCTTAGAATGGTTTGCAAGTTGAATGTTAGAATAAATCCAAAATTTAACATTACAATCTGAGATCAATTATTGTGTTAATTAATTGCATTCTTAGATTGATTATTGTGTTAATTAAATAGATAAAGTTCTTCAGTTTGTAGCTGATTAGATTGCATATCAGATGGTTAATTTAGCATTGATAGATGATTATGTTCTTAAAGGAATATGAACAGAGGAGGAATTATCACTTGTTAGATTGAACTAATGAGGATTGGTGTAGATTTTTTTTAAAGTTAGATTTAGATTCTTGTTTTCCTCCAATTAGATTAATTTAATTGAGTAGATGTTAGATTCATATTTTCTTGCAATTATATTATGTTAATCATCTAGTCCTCACCATTCAATCTATCTTGGAGTATGAACTATCCTTGTACATATTCTATTTTAAAGTAATTCTTTTTAAAAATTTAGAATAAGTTAAGTTAGGAATAGATTAAAGAAATAACATAGAGTATCATAGAGCTTTTCTTTTGATAAAGAAGGAACCACTCTAAACTACTCCTAATAGAGCAAAACTACTACAAAAAACCCCCAAAACCAATAGAACTAATCCAATTCTTGCCTCAGATAGCTTTAGACACCCCTGGGTTGACAAATTAAGAGATAAATGATTAGGGAATTGTGACAATAATGACCACTATCTATTATTTTGGAGCATTATTTAAGTATCAAGCATCATGTCAAAGTCATCATGCATCATGTTTGTTTTTGAGCTAACAATTGTGACGTAGGGTTTCATGATTCAAGCTAGCATTCAATTCAAGATCTATCACATTCAAGCAAGAGTCAATATCTACATCCATTGGAGCCACTTCATACATGTTTGCAATACTTTTTTGCTAGGGTTTGGTGAGTTGTAACATTGTATTTGTTCATTCATCATTCCTTTATCTTATTTGATTTCATTACAAGATTTGATTACCAAAATGGGGTTTGACCAAGGAAAACCCTTTTCCACTAACAAAACAATATTTTCCCCTCTCTTTAGTATGTGATTTGAAAATTTAGGTTGAAGATCTAATGTAGAAAAGGGTAGAGGTTATATTATTGATACCATATTTCACAACAATGGGTTCATCTTCTTAGGGTTCAATGAGTAACTATGATAGGGAAAACTTCTTCAACAATGGTAGACCTTTTGTTATTTCAAGAGTGATCGACCTCTCAATGATGTGTAATAACATGTCACCAATGTGGAGAGCATGTAATGGTGAAAAAAATGACCCTAAAAACCTTTCAAAAGTCTTTAGCAACTTCAAAATGCATGGAACAGACTTTAAGGTGGCAACATTCAATGGGACAGTCAACTATCTCATATGCAAACAAGGTGCAGACTTCAATCCATGATGGAAATAGAGAAAACAAAGGGTTTCCTAGATTTATACATCAAACTTCTACTTGTCTTAACCTTCCCCAAGTGCTAAACAAAACTACAGTGCCAAGACTTTGGAAGAGCAATCACCAAGAGGAATTTTGACTGTGAAACAAGCCAAAATGCAACATCTTTCAATAGTTTCTCCTCACATGTGCAAGATCTATGCCTCCACTCTTGCAAAAAGTTAGAATACACCAAAGAAAAGTTATATACAAGATATTTTGATTTGTCCATGGGGGAAATGCAAGTAAATTCATTTTTAGTGCTTTTTGGAACCCTAGGTAGGGTTTAACCCATTTTTCACTAAAACATGGAAATCTTTCTCAAAACTTGATGGATTTCAACCAAACCAAAAGAAAATAAAAGGTAAGAGTGCCCTCTACAACCTAAAATCAACCTTCCATCTGTATAATGCAACAAGACCCTGTACAATGTGATAGAAGTTAATGAAATGTAGGAAAAACAAGAATTCAACATGCAAAGAGAGCTTCTCATGTTCCAAAATCTTCATTTCCCCCTTCTTCTAGAGTACAAGTCCTTATTGAGTGTGTACAACCCTATTCCAATTTCCTCTAAAAAGTTGAAAAAAGTTGAAAAAGTTGCTTGAAAACTTTTGTGTAACTTTGAAAACATTTACATTTTTGCACTACCTTGCATCTAAATACTCAACAATGACTCCAAATGACATGAAATGGCCTAAAAAGACATTATTACATAAAATCAACATTTTATGAAAAAAACAAAAACTTCAACCTATGACTCAAGTTGCACTTGAAACCAAGGGTGCCCTTGCACCATGATCCCCTAAGGAGCAAGAGTGGAAAGAATTTTTCAAGTGTGTGAAGTCATTCAAGTTATCACATTGTTTACAAGACCATTCAAGGACACCTACAGAGTAGAATCTTCCAGTTCAAATCCAAAAACTAGGTTGAAAAGACAAGGTAAAAATTGAAGAGTAGATTCAGTTCCTAATTCTTTGAAAAAGCCAAACTGGACTGATACACCACTTCTAGTGCATGAGTTCCAATACATTTAAATTTTCATATTTCTAGAGATTTAGACTTGTCCTTGCCATGTTATTTCCCAAAAACCCTAACCTAGGACTAAATCACCTAGTCTGGCATATGAGTCATAGTCTGCATTAATTTCATTATTTTTTAGCATCTCAAGACTTCGTTCAAGTTGCTATAGGTTTCCAGGTGCCCCTCTTTGCTCTTCCAATTTTCTATTTTATTTTGCATTCATTTATAGGTCATTTAGTAAATATTTTCCTATCATTAGTTCTTGTCATTAAACATTGCATGTCATTAGTCTTTCCAATCCCTAGCTTGGTTGTGAACCCCTGTTTAGTTCTTAATCATACCCTAAGACACTCTATTGCAAGATCTATTTCCCCTACTTCATCCTTGAATTGAGAAACCTAGGTTTTCCTTGAATGACAGTGTAGAAGATTGTTGTTCTATGTCCTAAACATAGTCAATGATAATTTTATTCCTTTCAAATAACATCTCTCAAGTTTTGAAAGCTTTAATCCACTTGACCATGGTGACAATTTTTTAAATGTTGTAAAAAGTGCCAATTATGTTTAGTAAAAACTTGTCAAGAGCTATACTTTGCATTTGTGTGTATTGGGGCCAAACCAATAGTGCCATAATGTCTGAATTGGAATTTTATACTATGAAAGGTTTTATTTTATGCTCCAAATTACCCAAACGTTGCAAACTATATTATGTCGATGCTTTCTCTTAAGAGCCCTAAGTGCAAAAAAGTGGAAAACTTTTATGGGTTGTTTCTTAAAAAATGTGGCACCTAAATTTTTTTTCTTTGAATGTATAGGGTCATGTAGGGTCCCTCCACAACAACCTCTCTCAATTTTTGAAGTATCCAATCCATTTTCATAGCCCAACTTGCCCAATCATTTCAAACTACATTGCATTGATGCTTTCTCTTAAGATCTCTAAGTGCCAAAAAGTGAAAAAGTTTGATAGGTTTTTCTTGGAAATTGTGGCACCTAAAAATGTTTCATTTGAAGGTATAGGGTCATGTAGGTTTCTTCACAATAATCTCTCTATTTTTTTATAAAATCCAATCCATTTTTAGTGGCGTCATAATTTCAAATGTAACAAAAAGTGTCAAATGCATTCACTACAAAGTTGCAAGGTAGTATATTTTTTGTTCTATGCATCTAGGGGCCAAATTGACAATGTTGAAATGTCAATTTAGGTGGGTTTATGCTAGGAAATTTCCTTGTTTTCACCTCATTTTTCCCAATTTTTCTATACTACATTGTGTTGATGCTTTCTCTTAAGAGCCCTAAGTGCTAAAAAGTGAAAATATTTGACAAGTTGTTTCTCAAAAACTATGGCACCTAAAAAAATTTATTCTAAAGTTATAGTTTCATGTAGGGTCCATCCACACTAATCTCTCTCAAATTTTTAAAACTCCAAAAAATTTGGCTGTGGTGACAAGTTTTCAAATGTTGCAAAAAGTGCCAAATGCATTGAAGAGAAAGTTGTAAGGTAGCAAATTTTTGGTTCAATATGTTGTGGGGACAAACTAATAGTGTTGACGCATCTATGTGGGTGGTTTTATTCTAGGAAACTTCCTATTTAACACCTCATGTTTCCCAATCATTCCATACTGCATTGTGTCGACTTTCTCTCAAGAGCCTTAAGTGCCAAAAAGTGGAAAACTTTGACAAGTTGTTTCTAAAAAATTGTGGCACCTAATAATTTTTTTGTCTTAAGGTATAGGATCATGTAGGATCCCTCCACAATAATCCCTCTCAAAATTTTAAAAATCTAATACATTTGTCCATGGCAACAAGATTTCAAAAATTGAAAAAAGCATCAAATACATTGGAGAGAAAGTTGTTAGGTAGCATAATTTTTGTTTTGTGTATCATGGGGAAAAAACAATAGTATGAAACATTTGTGTGGTTGGTTTTATTCTTGGAAAGGTCCTATTTCACACCTCATTATGCCATATCATTTGATAATGGTGCAGGAGCACCCAAGGCTTGCAAGGATCTCTTCAAAGGTCAAAAGTGTACAGGGGTCAAGAGGACCTTTCCATCAAGTCAAAACATCAATTATGGTATCTTGGAGCCTATAATGGCATTTGGGATGAATAGATGTAATGAGAATGTTAAAAGTCCTAAGGGTCCTGAAAGGACCATAGGACCAAAGAACCTTATAAGTGGACCAATAGTGTCCAAGGGGTGTAGGTAGGTTTATAATGTTCTAATTAGATCAATTATGGTTAGATATTAAAGTTTAGATAGATTTTAGTCAATATAAATCAATAAAATGTAAGTTTGGAAATTCAAATTTTTGAATTCCAATTTGGACGGGTAACTAGCTTTTATGAGTTTTAATCCCTTTTATGCAACTTAATCAATCCCAAACGGTTGGATCAGTTGGGGAAAGGATATACAAAACCAAAATAATCATTTGTATGGAGGTTGGACATTTGGAGCAAGCATTGTACGGACTGTTTTATGGAAATAGTGAAAAACACAAATTTTTGGCACTTTTATGGTGTTCTTTTGTTAAATACTTGATCTCTATTGAATCTATGTCTAGTAGGAAGCTTTATGGATTTGATTTTACATGTTTCAACACCATTGAAGGCTCTAAAAGTAGTAATAATTGATTTCTTTGCATAATATATTGACTGTCCTCAGGAAAACTCTATTTTTTCATTGATTTTGAGAGTCAACATGAAGTAATGATCCATTTCATGAGAGGTTGTGACTAAAACTTGTGAAATGGATCCTATTTAACATGTAACATACCATTCTAACAATCTAAAAGTGCAGGAAAGAAGAATCAAATGGTGTACACCAAGATTTGACTGTGAAAAATGCTTGAAGAAGGAGGCTAGGGTGTAGCAGCAGAAGATCTGCCTTCATAAGGGGTATATTTTTGAGTTTGGATTGACTAAATATGTTTTCCTAATGGTGTAGAGTCAATGAGAAAGTTCTGGAAGTGATTGGAAGGTTAGTTTTCAAGAAGCCCTTGTTTTTGCATTAGAAAAGGAGGTTTTTTGAGTTGGGAGTGTTTTTGGCCATACAAGTGCAAACTAATTGTGGATTCTATGGTTTTGGGCCATTTAATTTTCTTCCCCAAGGTTTCAAGATGATTGGATAAGTTTGAAGGGTACTTCCTTTGTTAAATTGACCTATTTTCCTTGTTTTTCCCATGGTGATGTATTGGAAGTCTAAACTGGTCAAAGGAGTTATATCTACTATTGAATTATGCTATGTAAGTCCTTAATGGGTGTCTAAATCAATTATTTATTTTTCAATTATTTTGGAAAAGTTGGGTGAAAAGTTCCGTGAAGCTGTTTGGCTGTGTTGGTGGAAAGATTGCATCTAACAAGTGGATTTGTGAAGTTCTTTTTATTTGCTTTGGAATTTGGGTTGATCATCTATTATTTGTCATTTCAAGTTGATTTCAAATGGTTTGGAACCATAAGGGATGTTTTTTTAATTCACAAGTGAACCTTTGAGCCTTGTCTCCGTTAGGGTGTCTGGGAGATAGCTTGAGATTGCAACCTTTAATCCTTGAAATATTTGTGTTTCTTTCAAAGTCCCTAACCCTTTGCATTAGAGTGGTATCAGAGCAGTGAGTAGGTCCTTTAGGGATTGAAGAAACAACAATGGCACCAAAAAATCAACTGGCAAGAGAGTTGGAAGAGTTGAAGGAAATCTTGAAAAGGGAGAGAAGAGAAAGAAGGGAACAAGAAGCAACAAGAGTGAGAGAAGAAAGGAAATGGAGAAGAGAGAGATATACTATGTAGGAAAGGATAAATAACCTTGAGAGGAGTAGGAGGAGAGAAGAAAAAGAAGACCAAGAAAACAATGATGAAGAAGAAGAGCATGTGAGGGTAAATTAGGAACAACAAGCAGATGAGACAGAAGACCCTGAGGAAAGGAGGTTACTGAGATTGTTGAAAGTAGTACAAGGTCATGGAGGGAAGAGTCACATAGACTTGCCTATCTATCAAGGGAAAATGGATAGTGAAGAGGTGTTGGGATGGCTTGATGCCTTAGAGAACTATTTTGAGTTTGAAGAGATGGATAAAGAGAGGAAGGTTAAGTTTGCCAAAACCAAGTTGAGAGGCACAACATTGACATGGTGGACTAGTTTTCAGAATGATAGGATGGCTAGGGGATTGGAAAAAGTTTCTACATGGGCAAGGATGAAGAGTTTGGTCAAGGAACAATTCCTACCATCTAATTACACAATTCATGTGAAGAGGGTGAGACAGAATTTAAGACAAAAGGACATGGATGTGATGTCCTATACTGAGCAATTTCACAAGCTTAGTATCAGAGGAGGTTATGAAGAAGAGGATGAGAAAGTAGCCAGGTATATCAATGGGTTGAGGTATAATCTACAAGATGAGATTGGTTTGCAATTGCCAAGGACATTGGGAGAATGTTTTCAGTTGGCCATTAGAGCAGAAGAAAAGGTGAAAAGGAAGCAAGAAAGATCAAGCAATGGTGGAAGAGGAGGTAGTTCAAATAGGGGTAGAGGTAATAGAGAACAAGGGCAAGGCATCAATGATAAGAGCAGCAATGACAAAGGCAAAGAGATATTTTCTGATCAAAGAGGAGGATACACTCCTAGAGGAGGAAGCAGATTTGGACAAGGTAGAGGACCATTCACAGGTAGATGTTTCAATTGCAATGAACCAGGGCATCCTTCCTTCAAGTGTCCTAAATGGGAACAAGCTGATAAAGGCAGAGATAGGAGAGCTAATTTGGTACAAGAAGAAGAGGAAAAAAAGGAAGAATCAAAAACATTCATGGTAGACCCTGTGACTGATGGTGAGTTTCTTATGATCAAGCAAGGAGAAAGACTTCATCAAGAGACAAAGGTAACTATTTTCAAAACAAATTGTTTGAGTCATGGTAAGATCTGTAGATTTCTCATAGATTCAGGGTCACATAGCAATTTAGTTTCACTTGATATGATAACCAAGTTGGGGATTGAAACATTTGATCATCCTACTCCCTACAAGGCCACTTGGGCAACTCAAGGACAACATGTAGAGATTTGTAAGAGGGCTTATATAGATTTCTCAATTGGATCATATCATGATAGGGTGCTTTGTGATGTCATTCCAATGACTTGTGGTCATATCATCTTGGGGAGACCATGGCAGTATGCTAGAAGGACATTGCATGATGGATTTCTTAACACATATTTGGTTCACAAAGGAGATGTTAGATACAACTTAGTGCCTTTGTCTTTGGAGGAGTCTAATGATAGTTTTGTGATTTGTTTTGAGAAGAGTTTGCAGGTGAATAAGCAGGGTGAAATAGGGGAATACATTGGTAGGTTGAGAAAAGACAAGTTGTAGCAGGGTTGTGAAGGAGACAGTCCTAAAAATAAAAATTTGTGGGATTTGGATAGTATCAGGGTTGGAGGAATTGAATTCCCTATAATTGAGCATGATAGTGATGGTATCTTTTCACAAGAAAATCAGGGGAATGAAGGCAGAAACAAGGTACAAGGGCAGGCTGAGATCAAACAGCTAAGAGGGCAGTCTCATCCAAGTTTTGATTCTGTCAAGAATGCAGATTGGTAGAAGAGGAAGACAATGACTTTGGGAGACTACATACCTGATCATTGGAAGATGAAAACATATGAGAGCAAGGGGTCTTTTGGTGGCAACACATGGGACACTTCTTGGGGCAAGAAATCTTTCTTTCCTGGGGAGAATGCTGCAGGAGCACCCAAGGCCTGCAAGGATCTCTTCAAAGGTCAAAAGTGTGTAGGGGTCGGGAGGACCTTTCCATCAATTCAAAACATCAATTATGGTATCTTGGAGCCTATAATGGCATTCGGGATGAATAGATGTGATGAGAATGTTAAAAGTCCTAAGGGTCCTGAAAGGACCATAGGACCAAAGAACCTTGTAAGTGGACCAATAGTGTCCAAGGGGTGTAGGTAGGTTTATAATGTTCTAATTAGATCAATTATGGTTAGATATTAAATTTTAGATAGTTTTTAGTCAATATAAATCAATAAAATGTAAGTTTGGAAATTCAAATTTTTGAATTCCAATTTGGGCGAGTAACTAGCTTTTATGAGTTTTAATCCCTTTTATGCAACTTAATCAATCTCAAATGGTTGGATCAGTTGGGGAAAGGATATACAAAGTGAAAATAATCATTTGTATGGAGGTTGGACATTTGGAGCAAGCATTGTACGGACTGTTTTATGGAAATAGTGAAAAACACAGTTTTTTGGCACTTTTATGGTGTTCTTTTGTTAAATACTTGATCTCTATTGAATCTATGTCTAGTAGGAAGCTTTAGGGATTTTAGTTTACATGTTTCAACACCATTGAAGGCTCTGAAAGTAGTAATAATTAATTTCTTTGCATAATATATTGACTGTCCTCAGTAAAACTCTATTTTTTCATTGATTTTGAGAGTCAACATGAAGTAATGATCCATTTCATGAGAGGTTGTGACTGAAACTTGTGAAATGGATCCTATTTAACATGTAACATACCATTCTAACAATCAAAAAGTGCAGGAAAGAAGAATCAAATGGTGTACACCAAGATTTGACTGTGAAAAATGCTTGAAGAAGGAGGCTAGGGTGTAGCAGTAGAAGATCTGCCTTCATAAGGGGTATATTTTTGAGTTTGGATTGACTAAATATGTTTTCCTAATGGTTTATAATCAATGAGAAAGTTCTGGAAGTGATTGGAAGGTTAGTTTTCAAGAAGCCCTTATTTTTGCATTAGAAAAAGAGGTTTTTTGAGTTGGGAGTGTTTTTGGCTGTACAAGTGCAAACTAATTATGGATTCTGTGGTTTTGAGCCATTTAATTAGCTTCCCCAAGGTTTCAAGATGATTGGATAAGTTTGAAGGGTACTTCCTTTGTTAAATTGACCTATTTTCCTTGTTTTTCCCATGATGATGTATTGGAAGTCTAAACTGGTCCAAAGGAGTTATATCTGATATTGAAGTATGTTATGTAAGTCCTTAATGGGTGTCTAAATCAATTATTTATTTTTTCAAGTATTTTGGAAAAGTTGGGTGAAAAGTCCCGTGAAGCTGTTTGGCTGTGTTGGTGGAAAGAGTGCATCTAACAAGTGGATTTGTGAAGTTCTTTTGATTTTCTTTGGAATTTGGGTTTATCATCTATTATTTGTCATTTCAAGTTGATTTCAAATGGTTTGGAACCATAAGGGAGGTTTTTTTAATTCACAAGTGAACCTTTGAGCCTTGTCTCTGTTAGGGTGCCTGGGAGATAGCTTGAGATTGCAACCTTTAATCCTTGAAATATTTGTGTTTCTTTAAAAGTCCCTGACCCTCTGCATCAGATAATACATTGTGTAAACACTTTCTCTTAAGATCCCTAAGTGCCAAAAATTGCCAAACTTTGACAGACTAATTCTTTGAAATCATGACACCTATAAATTTTTCTTCTAAAGGTAGAGGATCATGTAGGATCCCTCCATAATAACCTCCCTTATTTTTTTATATCTCTAGGTATCTTCACCATAGACACAATATTTCAAATGTTGTAAAAAGCATTAGTTGCATTCATTGAAAAGTTGTCAGGAGGCATTTTTTACATTTTTCATTTTGTGGGGCTAAATAAACAATCCAAACACATTGAGGTGGGTGGATTAATACTTTTAGAGGTCTCATTTTTGTACCCAAGCATCTTGATCCTACTTATCTAAATTAGACCAACAAAATTTCTTACTTGAAACATTGTTATCTTCAATTACTAACTCTTGAAGGTTCATGTGCATGAGTTAAATAGGGAGTTTTTTTTTTTAGGAGGGTTTGAGTTCAAATTTATAACAGGTCCACTTTAGGTTTTTTGGTCACCGTAGGTCTCTTTGCATGACATTTTTCAATCCTTCATGGTAACTAGGGTTGTATTCAAACTTTTATGGGAAGTATCTAAGAGGTTTATGCTCATTCTAACACCTTTGCATTTAGTTTCCATCTTGAAAAGGGTATTACAATGTCCATATTGTTTCTAATTTGAATTCCTTAAAATATGGTTATAGGATAGTTTCATGTGCAAATATACCTTGAATGATAGAAAGAATGTTTGGAAAATTTTGTTTCATCCTCAAAGATTATTTTCCTTCAAGAATGCAAGTCCATATAGTCCTCTAAAAATGGACAAAGATTAAAATAGTAATGGGCACTAACTACATGTGATAGTTTCAAAAGAAGAGAAGTGGACAAAGTTTTCTAAACATGAATATGATAAAGTCCTTAAAGGAGAAGTCACAAGTTTCCAAATCAAGGATAGTTAAGTAACATTTAAATAAAGTACTTTGTGTAAGAGAGTGACGGTCCATACAAAAAAGTAGTATATACTTTCTTTCCCACCAAGGACACTAGAATACACATGGAACTATAAGATGTCATAGAAGATAGTCATATGAACACCTATAGTCCAATAAGCAATATAAAACTATTCATATGACATCGGGATCATTTCATAAAACATAATGAATGAAATGATGTAGAAGATGATAATTTTTGTCATTCATGAATTTAGTGTATAACCCATGACAATGGGAATTAGGAAGGTATGAAAACTAAATCCTTAATTCAACTCCAAAATTGGGAGCATCTTTCTAAGAATGCAAAAATAAATTGAGATTGTAGGGAAATAAAAAACTACATTCAAAATGGTAGCAATCCAAGAAGAAGCAAACCTTTTGAGGGAGAAGTCACAAAGATAGTTAGCATAGTGTTGGATGTTGTGGATATGGTTGTTGATATGTGGTTGTCATTGATGTCAACACTATTAGCATTTGGTGTACATTAAAGGTTGTATATGTCAAGGATATTAAGAAAATTGTAAAAGGAAGTGTTCTAGGTTCCCAATGGAACTGTGCAGGTCAAAAAGGAATTTTGTTGTTTACGTTGAAGATTAGTTGGAGTGGATTAAAGGGTTTATTGTTGAGTGTTTCTAGATCATCTACCAAAAGTTTCAGAGGTCCACGTGAAGTTTTGATTGTGTTGTGGTCTAATAGTGTTTTGGTGGTCTCTATGAGTGTTCTTGAATGAATTTTGTGTAAGTCTGTTAATCTCAGTTGTTGTGGATTCTTCTCTGTTGTTTCTTGGTGTTCTCAGATGTCTCTAGATCATTCTCTATCTTTGTGGTATGTCCACATTATTCAGAGAGCTTGTGGTTGAAGATCTTTTCTTGCGCATATTCGGTTTTTCATGTCCCTAGTCGACATGTTGGTGGTAGCATGTTGTGGATCTTCGTGGTGAATTTAATTAAAGTATTTTTGTGTTGGAGGTGTTAATTTGGGTCTCCATTATGGTGTGGCTGACCTTAGTGGATTCATATTGAAAATTTATTTGTAAATTTGGGCCGACATTGCAAATATGTTTTAATTTCCTGCCCAACTAATTTGTGATGAAATCTCATGTAGTAGATGTATAAGAGTGATATTTTAAGAAAATTTAGTGTGCTCATAAGAGCGAATGTATGCCAGAGAAAGTGTAGATGTGCGAATAGTGTTCTAATCATTCGATAGCAGAGCGAAGTGTGAAGAAGATTGAGAGAAGAGTGAAGAATGTTTTTTGTGCTTAATTGGAATTGTAATCAGGATTGTGTAGAAGCTATTCTCTTAGTTCATACTCTATGGATCTAATCCATATTTCTATGTTGTTGGATAGTGAGTCCTCTTTTGTATTTGAGCAGTGAACTCTAGGCAGTGTGCTTGAATGCATGTGCATTTCTCTTATTATTTCTTATTATACTTTTAACAAGGTATAATCTTGTGGACTGACATCCACTGTGGTTTTTCCCCTAACAGGGTTTCCACATAAAATTCTTGGTGTTATCTCTCTCTCTAATGTGTTAATTGTTTGTGGTTGATTTCTTATTCATCGGATCTGAGATTAAGTTAAGTAAGAAAAGTTTAAGTTTTTGTCACAACTGATTTACCCCCCTCTTAGTTGTGTGTTTTTGTTCTTCCAACAATTGGTATCAGAGTAGGTTCCTCTGAAGAAGTCTAAAAGCTTGAGGTGATTCGGGATGGAAAAATTCAAGAAGGACAGTCCAAGATTTGATGGCACTAACTACTCATAGTGGAAAGTTAGGATGCAATGTCATCTAAGATGTATTGGTGAATCTTTCTGGAAGATTACAAAAGATCCATATGTTATTCCTCATAATGGTCCATCCACTGCTGATGAGATCAAAGATTCTTAAAATAATATTAGGGATATTAAAGCTTTGGTGAGTGCTCTGACAGATTCAGAGATGGCTAATGTGATAGGGTTGCAGACAGCTCATGAGATTTGGATGAAGTTGGAAACTTTGTATGAAGGAGATGCTTAGGTGAAGATAGCTAAGCTACAAATCTTGAAAGGAAAGTATGAGAATTTAGAGATGGGATAAGATGAAAATATCACTTCTTTTATGTAGAGAGTAGATGAGATAGTGATGGGTATTAGATGTGTCAGTGGTTTTGTGGATGAAGATGAAATTGTGGCTAAGATACTCAGATCCTTTCCTCCATCCTACAAAGTGAAAGCTCATGCTATTGAAGAAATCATATCAGTAATAAAGATATCAAGAGACACACTAGTTGGCAAGCTTACTGCTTTTGAAATAAGTGAATTTGGTGAATCTACACCAAAGACTGAATCAACATTCAAGGCTATAGTATCCAGAAGTAACAGGAAAAGATATGGTCTAGGAGAGTGTTCCAGAAAAGTATCCAAGTATGATGAAGAATTGAAACAACTTGAAGATAAAGAAAGAGAGGTAGAAGAATTGGAATCATTGATTGCAAAACAAGGAAGAGGAAAAGGTAAGTATGAAGATGTATTTCCTATTAAATGTTTCTCTTATAGTAAAATAGGTCATTTTGCATCAAGGTGTCCTGAAAGAGTTCCTAGATCTAAGCCTAAGAAGTCTAGATTCCAAAAGAGATGTGACTTTGCTGAAGAAGTAGTGACTGATGATAAGTATGATAAAGATAATGAAAATGAATATTAATGGGTTTTCATTGCTACCATTCAAGATAATCATGTGACTACCAATTTTTCTAAAGATGAAAAGGCTCTTGCAACCTAAGTTGAAGAAAAATATGAGTTGGTCATTGATAGCGGATGCTCACATCATATGACCGGTGATAAAAGAAAATTTGTGAGTCTAGAGAAGTATGACGGTGGGTTTGTAAGATTTGGAGATAACAATGCTGGTGTGATTCATGGTAGAGGGTCTATTTGCCTTGGTGGTAAGGATAACACTGATGATGTTTTGTATGTTTAAGGATTGAACCACAACTTGCTAAGTGTAGGACAAATGGTGCACAAGGGCTATGCTCTTCAATTCAAAAATGGAAGATGCAAGATATGGGGAAGTTTCAGGAATATGATTGCTACTGGTAAATAGACAAAAGGTAATATCTTTCACCTGACTACTACTAGTGGGAGTTGTTTAATTGCTCAAGTAGATGAAAGTTGGCTATGGCATAGGAGATTGTTTCATGTAAATTTTGACAACATTATCAAGATAAGTTCTACTGAAGTAGTAAGAGATCTACCTAAGTTAGTAAAGCCTACTAACACAATCTGCAAGGAATGTTAGATGGGTAAACAAACTAGAGTATCTTTCCAGAGAAAATAGTTTCATTCAAATAATTTGTTGGAGCTGCTACATATTGACCTTTGTGGTCCCTCCAAAGTCATAAATATTCATGGAGAAAGGTACTTTATGTTGATTATTGATGATTACTCTAGAATGATATGGGTTTCCTTCTTAAGAGAAAATTGTGAAGCATTTGAAAAGTTCAAAAGTTTCAAGGCTATGGCAGAGAATGAACAAGGTCTAAAAATCAAGTGCTTGAGATCTAACAGAGGTGGTGAGTTCACCTCCAGGGAGTTCAACTCTTTTTGTGAAGAGAATGGAATTAAGAGACAATTATCTGCTCCTCGAACCCCTCAACAAAATGGAGTTGCAGAGAGAAAGAATAGAACAATTTTGGATGCTGCCAAAACAATGATGATGGAAGGAAATGTATCTCAGATGTATTGGAGTGAAGCGGTAAGCACTGTTGTGTATACTTTGAACTGGGTAAATGTTAATGGTAACTCTAGTAAGACCCCTTTTGAGTTATGGTTTGCTTACAAGCCTACTGTTAAATATTTCAAGATCTTTGGAAGTAGGTGTTATATTAAGAGAGATGATGATATAGGTAAGTTTGATGCAAGAAGCGATGAAGGGATTTTCCTAGGTTACTCCACTGAAAGCAAGGCATACCGGTGCTATAACAAAAGACTAAGAAATATGGTTGAAATTGCAAATGTCAAGGTTGATGAGGACTATGTCAAATCATCTAGATATTTTTGTTATGATTCTGATGAAGAGAATACTAGCAAAGGGAAGAATTCTTACAGATTATTCCATATGTTCTAGTTAAGCAACCTCAATTTGTTCTGGTAAATCAATTTAATGAGGAAGCACAAACAAGTGCAAGTGTAGAAGAGAAATTAGAAGAATCAGAAGTTCAAGAATGTCTCAAAGCCCCAAGGTATCTAAGGCTAAATCATTCTGAAAATCAAATCATAGGAGATAAGAATAAAGGAGTGCAGACTAGAAGAAATATTGCAAAATAATATTGTTTGATTTCCAAGGTTGAACCTAAAAATGTCACTGAAGCCTGTCAAGATGAACATTGGTTGGAAGCTATGAAGGAAGAGTTGACACAGATAGAAAAGAATGACACATGGATATTATTTCCCAAGCCTCAAGACAAAAATGTGATTAGTACTAAATGGGTGTTTAGGAACAAGGTGAAGTGGTCCAAAATAAAGCAAGATTGGTATGTAAAGGGTATTCTCAAATGGAAGGTATTGACTTTGAAGAAACCTTTTCTCTTGTTGCTATAATTGAAGCTATTAGATTATTTCTTGCTTATGCTACATACAAGGATTACAAAGTCTATTAGATGGATGTGAAGTCAACATTTCTAAATGGAGAATTAGAAGAAGTATACATTGAACAACTAGATGGATTTCAGCTAACTGACAAGGAAGATATGGTCTACCGATTAAAGAAAGCTATCTATGGACTGAAGTAAGCTGCTAGAGCCTGGTACGCTATATTAGCCAAATATTTACTGAAACTTGGATTCACTAAAGGTACTATTGATAGCGACTTGTACTTCAAATTAGATCATGATAAGGAGTTAATTATAGAAGTTTTTGTTGATGACATCATTTTTGGAGGAGATGAGAATCTATGTATGAAGTTTGTTGATGAGATGAAGGATGAGTTTTAGATGAGTATGATTGGAGAGATGAAGTTCTTTCTAGGATTGCAAGTTACTCAGCTAGATAAGGAAATTTTCATATCTTAGTCCAAATATGTGAGAGAACTACTAAAGAAGTTTGGAATGGATGATTCAAAACCTATTGGTACTCCCATGGTAACCAGATGTAAGTTGACACAGAATGGTGTTTCTCCTAAGGTGAATCAAACTAGATACAGGTCAATGATTAGTGGATTGCTCTGTTTAACCTAGACTAGACCAGACATTATGAATTTTGTATGTATGGTTGCTAGATTTTAGGCTGATCCAAAAGAATCACACGTGACTATTGTCAAAAGAATCTTTAGATATCTAAAAGGAATAATTGAATTTGGACTTTGGTATCCAAAGGATGATGATCTCACTTTGAGTGCATATACTAATGCAGATTGGGCTGGAGATGTAGATGACAAGAAAAGTACCAGTGGTGGTGCTTTCTTCCTAGGGAAGAAGTTTGTGTCCTGGTTAAGCAAAAATAGAATTCCATTTCTCTATCTACTGCTAAAGTAGAATACATTGTTGCTACAAATAATTGTACCCAAGTGATATGGATGAAACAGATGTTGAAAGATATCAAGGTGGTATATGAAGAACCTATTGCCATATATTGTGACAATTCAAGTGCAATAAATATTTGAAAGAATCTGGTACTACATTCCAAGACTAAACATATATCAATCAAGTTTCATTTCTTGAGGGAGAAAGTGAATGAGAAAGAAGTCAAATTGGAATATGTTCCTACCAAAGAAAAAATTCCAAATATATTTACTAAGACATTTCAGAAGGATACTTTTGAGTATCTTAGAGGAATGCTAGGGGTGATTACCCCTCCAGATAAGAACTAAAGATGCATTTTCTTGGATAAATCTATGAGCTACATTGCTATATTATGATCCAGATTGATGTTTTCGTGGCTGCTACTCAGGGGGAGTAGTTAGATGTGCAAATATATGGCTCAAAGCATGTATTTGGAAAGGTCATGGTTACCTTTTCCATTGATGTAAAAGGGGGAGAAGTGCAATGTGAAAAATATTTCTAAGGAGAAGAGCCTTGTGGGGAGAAGCATAGTTGCGAAGAAGAGTCAGTGTGTTGGGTTGCTGGTATTTTTCACATAATGTCTTGCCATCAATGCCAAAGGGGGAGATTGTTGGATGTTGTGGATATGGTTGTTGATATGTGGTTGTCATTTATGTCAACACTATTAGAATTTAGTGTATTAAAGGTTGTATATGTCGAGGATATTAAGAAAATTGTAAAAGTGTTCTAGGTTCCCAGTGGAAATGTGAAGGTTAAGAAGGCATTTTGTTGTTTATGTTGAAGATTAGCTAGTGTGGATTAAAGGGTTTATTGTTGAGTGTTTCTAGATCATCTACCAGAAATTTCAGAGGTCTACGTGAAGTTTTGATTGTGTTGTGGTCTAACAGTGTTTTTGTGGTCTTTGTCAGTGTTCCTAAATGAATTTTGTGTAAGTCTATTAATCTCAGTTGTTGTGGATGCTTCTTTGTTTTTTCTTGGTGTTCTCAGATGTCTCTAGATCATTATCTATATTTGTGGTACATCCACATTATTTGGAGAGCTTTTAGTTGAAGATATTTTCTTGTGCATATTCAATTTTTCATGTCCTTGGTTGACATGTTGGTGGTAGCGTGTTGTGGATCTTCGTGGTGAATTTAATTAAAGTCTTTTTGTGTTGGAGATGTTAATTTGGGTCTCCACTATGTTGTGGCTGACCTTGTGGATTCATATTGAAATTTTATTTGTAAATTTGGGTTGACATTGGAAATATTTTTTATTTTCCTATTTGAATAAGTTGTGATGAAATCTCATATAGCAGATATATAAGAGTGATTGTTTAAGAAAATTTAGTGTGTGCATAAGAGCGACTGTATGCCAAAGAAAGTGTAGATGTGTGAATAGTGTTCTAATCATTCAATAGCAAAGCCAAGTGTGAAGAAGATTGAGAAAAGAGTGAAGAAGGTTTTATATGCTTAATTGGAACTTAATTAGGCTTGTGTAGAAGCTATTCTTTTAGTTCATACTATGTGGATATAATCCATATTTTTGTATTTTTGGATAGTGAGTCCTCTTTTGTATTTGAGTAATGAGCTCTAGGAAGTGTGCTTGAATGCATGTGCATTCCCCTTATTATTTCTCATTATACTTTTAATAGGGTATAATCTTGTGGACTGACATCCACTATGGTTTTTCCCCTAACACCTGGGTTTCCACATAAAAAACTTGGTGTTATATGTCTCTCTGATGTGTTAATTATTTGTGGTTAATTGATTATTCATCAGATCTGAGATTAAGTTAAGTAAGAAAAGTCTAAGTTTCTGTCACAACTGATTCACCCCCCCCTCTTAGTTGTGTGTCCTTGTTCTACCAACACATAGCACTTGGAATAAAGTATTTAAGCAAGCCTAAGGAATGGAAATATTTTGTGATGATAGCCGCAGTGATGACAACCTTAAGGTTATTGCATGAATAAGACACAACCATCAGTTGTAGGCCTTATGAAAAACAAAAAACAACACTATCATGGATAGTACATAATCCTATAATTAAACATAAGAGGACAATCATCATAGAAGGTAGGTAATGATGAATGTGTGAAAATATTTTAAATGCTAATGAATCCTTAGAAAATACCAATTGAAAATTTAACAATAGACAGTTGAATTTCAAAAGGTAAGGTATAGTTGTTATTTTATAAAAGGGAAGATCTAAAGCTATCAAAGATAGTAGTTTCATGTGAGAGATTAATATGGGTATAAGATTACTCTAGATTCATAAATGGAAGATATATTGGAGTTAGTGAATAGAAAAGATCTTAAAAAGGTATGAAAATCCTTCAAGACATGAGGAACATGGTCATAATAGAAGATCATAAGTAGATTTCACAACTATCAGATAATGATTGGATGAAATGGAGGACATTTGAATCTAAAAAATAATAATTTAAATATAATATCAGTGGTCTTCATAGTGATCTTATCATTCAAGAAGGAAATAACCATGGAGACCTGAGGAAATGTTTGAAGACCTCCTAAAAGTCTAGTGAAAGGATGACAGTTCAAGTGAGAAATGATAATAGAAAATCCTCAAACAAGAAGAGGACAATGGCATGAAGACCAAGAGGATACTCATTTGAAATCTTGGAAATCCCATGAAACAAAGCACTATGCCACACAATGACAATACAACCTTATTTTCAAAAGGTATGGTTCTCATAAAGACTATATACAAGATAGCCTTATACAATTCCCTCAATTCAAAGTATTTGATACAAGGAAATGAGTTCAAAAGGATAGTATAAAGGTTTTAGTGACACAAAGCATGACACAAATCATGAACCATGATGATGACCTTATGTAAGGATAGTAGATATTCAAGGAGTAAAAATACATAAGAAAATCTTTCGGTGCTTCACTGACGTCAAATAGAGAAAATGAAAGAGATCACTTACATAAGGTTATATAGAAGATGAGTGAAAGGACCAGAAATGAAGATATTGGCCTATTATTTTGTCAATCAAGGGTAGAAAATGTGCTTATTGAGAGTATTGTGAAGGTATGAGTTAAAGAAAAGTGGATAGTCTAACCAATTAAGGAAAATAACATTTTTATCAATTAGTTGTAGAATTTAGAAGGTTTTACATGAAATAAAAGGAATTCATAGATTTGAAATGAAAATTAAAATAACATAAAAGATTGGAAAATATCAAGATAAAGATGGTTTAAGACATGAAACATGTGTCAAACAACCTAGCCTTCAAGATATCCCATGCCCCTAGAAGGAATTTGACTATTTCAAACTCTCATCCACATTCCTTATAAACATGTTTTAGGAAAATTATGAATTATTAATTATAGTGCTTGCATTAATTACAAGGTAAAAGTGAACCTTATTCAATTAATCATTTATTGTGTGAATATGGATAACATTACTCATTTATAGTTGCATTAGTTCATTATTTATTTATTCAATTAATCATTTATGCTACAACTATGGGCACCATAAGTAAAAAGTATTTGTATTAAAAAAAAATCCATATAGACATACAAATGTGATGTTTGAAAAACAAATCTAGGGTGTAAATCACACTTCTTCCAACATTACAAGGGAAAGGACTGAAATTGATCTCAAAGACCCATTTAGCTACTAACCTTGATAAAAGAGATAGAATGGTGGATTAGGGTTATAATCCTTTGGGGGTTTTGTTGTGATGATGATTGTAACTTAATTTGATCATGCAATGGTGTACCTAAGATTAACTATCAAAATTTAACAAAATAAGATGATTTATATAAAATATAAAACTACAAGATAGGAAGAAAATTCAGAATAGTAAAGGATAGACATAGAGGAACCTAGCACATGAATTTGAGCTTGATCTAACTAGATAGTTGCATTGGGCACCCTAGACTAGGAAGTAGATACTTAAAATCAATTTCTAGACTTTTGATGCTCCATGTCTATAGGTTCTTCATCTCTAGACTCAATGTTGGAACTTCAACTATAGTTGATAAAAACAACTTTCCTTAAATTGTTGGCTTTTAGGACTTAAATTCTTGAATGAAAAAATAGGTCTTCAATCCTCTCCAAATTCTCTTTAGATTTACAACCTAAACACAAGAAAGAGAAGAAAGGGTTGTGCCCTATAGGGGATTGTCTAAGTGAAAACCTATTTTGGTATTTCTACCTCCACAACAACTATGATGATGTAAAAGGGAGATTACCCTTGGTTAGGAAAAGGCTAAATAATAAACAAGTGATAAAATTATAATTTTTAAAACTTACCACTCAAATCTACATTACTTAATCGACTGAAGTTATTATACTCATCACCTTCAAGGAGAAATGGATGCTTTATTTGAAGTCCTATAAGTGTTAGTACTCACAAAATAGAAAAAAACATGAAATATACACAAACTCTTATAAAATCACGATGCATTACTAACATGATGCTTGACTTGAAATAATGCTACTTTAATTCTTCTAGTTCTACTCTTGACACTTTTAAGATGCTTGATTTTTTGAACACACCTAGATATTGAGAGGGGGTGAATCAATATCTTCAAAACTTAACCTCTTTAGATCTTGAACTATTCAGCAATATGCAAATTTAGATTTTTAATAGAAAAAGAAACTCATAAACAAAACAACAAAACTTAACCAAATCAACAACAATGAAAGATAAGACACTGATCACACATGCACAAGATAACACCATATTTACATGGAAAACCCAAGAAGGGAAAAAGATAGAGATAAATATCTCAATATAGGAAGTACATTGTTTACTGAATTATAATTTGTTTTAGGGCTCACTACCTAAGGAAGCACACTGCTCCCTGATGGACTTGCAAGCTAAGGATCACAACCTTAGGAAAAGATACAAAGGACTTAAAATATTGAGGTAAATAACTTCAGGGAAAGATAAAAATTATAAGGACCTGTTGAAGAGACTCACTGTTTGATAGTAGGATACATGAAGATTTAGAAATTACAAAAAAATTTCAACAATACACTTTGTTGACTGAGGCATTAAAGCTCAATTGATCTTTCTTTTCTATAACTTGATTCATTACTTCATCTTCACACACCACCACTCTCTCTCTTAACTTGCAACATATTTTTTCTTCCATTTATATCCTTTGCAAGATCACAAAACCTTAATTAGGTTGACCAAAACAAAAGATAAACAATAACCTCAAAAAGTCAGCCACAAAAAAATATTGTGGCCCTATCTAGGAGATAGATAGGACCAAAAAAGCATATTACAACTTCCAATGTGATCCTAAACAATAGACATTCTCGTGTACATCAACCCAAGTCAACAATAAGGAAACATGAAGATGAAACATGTAGCACATTTTCAATCGGCCCAAAAACATATTTGCAAACTAAATTTACTTAATGTGGTTCTCAAAAAGATAGGTTAGGACCCAAATCCATCTTAACACTACCTCGAATGTTGGTGTAGACCCCCAAGAACATAGCACAAGCAAGAGAGCAAGCCATGTCGTCTAGACATTCACAAATTTCCTAGAAAACCATCTCAAAGCACAATGCAACATCAAAGAGATTAGAAACTGAAGTGAGAATCACAAATAGATGTTCCATGAACATCCAACAACACTTCCATATACTTATTTCACATGTTTATGCCACAAACAACCATTACAAACCAAATAGAAACAAAACACTGCATCCCAAAAGCATAGAATACACAACCATGAGATAGAACATTATCAGACCAACTTATGGATCACTTCATTACATGAAAAATAAACTAAGGCATTGCATAGACACTAAGATCATTTTCATCAAACCTTAGTAGCATAAACATCAATGCAGAGAAATGTGGAGCATTTTCTATACTAGTCCTAACAAGTAAAAAAAATGCTAACCCATTGTAATTACTAGAAACCTCATCAACAACACAAGTGACCTGAAAAGATAGGAGCACAAAATCCACAAAATATAGACAATGAATCCCAAGCCACAAGATCAAATCTTCAAATATGGAGGAATGTGGAGCATTCTTCCAAACAGTCTTCAAAGCAACTTCTTGTAGCAAAAATTTTACCAACATGCAAAGACCGAAACTTCCTTGTAGTAACACATACCTCGTTAGAAATAATAGAGAGAGCATACAACATACTTGAGACTATCGGTAAGATCTCTCCAACACCAACACTACTTCTAATCCTCATTTTAATGCTTGCAATCCTCATCTTAATATATCATCATGCTATCATCTCTTCTAATAGAAACCATACTTAATACATCTTTACTTGTCATAAAACAAGGCATGACATCTAACCATGAGCGTAAAAAACATCAAAGGAATGACATTCAACCATGAACATATCATCATCGAGCATCAACAACATACAATTTTAAGCACCAATAATATCCCAAACTGAGTGTTGACATCAGTGAAAACCAATACCAACAATATCACCCTTTGGAATTGATGGAAACACACATTTGTACATTCTCACCCTTTGACATCAAGGACAAAAGGGAAAAGATCTTCAATTAAATCATCAACACATTCTCCCCTTTGACCAAATGCACTTCTCCTTCAAACAAATATACAATCTCCCCCTATCAGCAGCAACCAACAAACTACCTACCCCCTTGAGAGGTAGCACACATCAATCTAGGAGAAAAGGATATGAAATGAATTTCTCCCCTAGTTAGATGCACTATTTATGCATTTAGTTAGTAAAAGAAGGGGCGATAACCCCTAACTTCTACTAGAGATACTCAAAATTATCCTTTGAAAGTGCCTTAGTGAATATATCTACAACCTAATCCTTAGTAGGAACATACTCTAATTTGAATTATTATTTTGCAACGTTTTCCCTTAGAAAGGGATACCAGATAGAAATATGTTTGGTCCTTGAATACATCACCAAATTCTTGGAAATGTTAATTGCACTAGTATTATCACATAATATTGGAATGGGTTCATTATACACCACATTTATATCCTTTAAAGTCTACTTCATCCAAAGAACTTAGGTGTAGCAAGATAGTGTAGCTATATACTCAACTTCTGATGTGGATAAGGACACTAGGTCCTAGTTCTTATTGAACCAAGAGACCAATCTATCTCCTTAAAAAAAATAACTTCCATTGGTGTTTCTCTAGTCATCTACACATCTTTCCCAGTCAAAATCAATGTAAGCACTCAAGGAAAAGTTATTATCCTTCTTATACTGGAAAAACCATAATCTAGAGTTCCGTTCAAATATCTAAATATTGTTTTTACTACCTTATCATGAGTTTTCTTAAGATTAGCTTGATATCTTCCAACCAAAAACATTGCATGCATAATATCGTGTCTATAAGTAGTCAAGTACAATAAACCTCCAATCATAGAAGTATAAAGAGTATGATCAACCTTAGGTTACTCATCATCCTTGCTCAAGTGACAACTGGCTAACATAAGAGTACTTATAGGTTTGGAATCCTCCATGCCAAAATTATTCAACATCTCTCTCACATACTTAGCCTAAGAAATAAAGATACCATCATCTAGTTGAACAATTTGAAGCCTAAGGAAGAAATAAAACTCACCAATCATAGGCATCTCAAACTATTTATGCATCTCTTTTGCAAACTTCTTACACATATTATCATCTCTACCAAAGATGATGTCATCAACATATACAAAACTATCAAAATCTTGTCTTCCTCAACTTAATGTAAATATTACTATCTATAGTACCTTTCTTGAAACTTTGTTGAATTATGTACTTATCCAACCAAGCATGCGAAGCTCTAAGAGATCTCTTGAGTCCATACAATGCTTTCTTGAGTTTGCATACCATGTCTAGATCTTCTGATAGCTAGAAACCATCTAGTTGCTCAATATATACCTCTTCCTCTAAATCACCATTAAAAAAGGCTGACTTGGAATCTATCTAATAGACCTTGAACTCTTGTGAGCAGCAAAGGAAAGAAACATCCTTATTGCCTCCATTCTAGCTACCAGAGCAATTTTTTACTCAAAATCAATACCTTCAACTTGTGAATAACCATTACATACCAATCTAGCTTTGTTCCTGAAAACTTCACCATCTTCATTTAGCTTGTTCTAGAACACCCACTTTGCTCTTATAGCATTCTTATTAGTTGGTTTGGGAATGAAATCCCATGTTAGATTTAATTCTTATTCCATTGCCTTCAACCAACCTTCATCTTTTCTATCAGCAACAAAGTTCTTGAGCTCTACCTTTGATAATAAACACAAATTCACTTGATCACTTGCTTTTTCAAACCTTCTCCTAGTCAACACACCTTCATTATTATCTCCAATGATCTTATATGTTGAATGGTTCTTCTACACATACTTTTTTGGAGTCTTAGGAACCTTTTTTTTATTCTTGTGTCTTCTCTTCCTTCTCTTCTTCTTCTTCTTCAATGCAGGGAGGTATATCAAATTCACAAACCTCTAGTTCTTGTGATATTTGACACAAATATTCATCTACTTTCACATTTTTTCTTTCAATCATCTTTCCCAATCTCTTGTTGTAGAACCTATAGGCCCTGCTTCTGGTTGAGTAACCAAGAAAGATCCCTTTATCACACCTTAAATCAAACTTTCCAAGGTCTTCTTCATCTCTCTCGATCTAGCATTTTTTGCCAAAGATCCTAAATTATTTAATAGTAGGAGGCCTTCCATACCATATCACATAAGGGTTCTTAGTGCTATTGATTCTCACTTGTACTCTGTTAAGAAAATGGACATCAATGTGAACTTTCTTCCAATACATATCAGGTAGATCAACATCTTTCAACATGGCCCTAGCCATCTCTTACATAGTTGTATTATTTCTTTCCACTACCCCATTCTTTTGAGGGTTTCTAGGAGCAGAAATGTGACTCCTAATACCATGATCTTCACAAAAAAAATTAAATTCATTTGAAGTAAATTCACCTCCTCTATCTAATATTTAAGCATTTGATCTTAACATCTATTTCCTTCTCAACTTTTTCTTTTAATATTTTGAACTTATCAAAGGATTTTTATTTTTCTCTTGAAAATGTAACCTAAGCCATTCTAGAGTAGTCATCAATAGGGAACATGAAATACCTTTCACCTTGTTGACTCTTTATTCTTGTAGGTCTACATAGGTCAGTGGGGATCAACTACAATGTCATTGTAGCAGAGCACTCCTTGCTCTTGAAAATTTTCTTTGTGTGCTTTCACATTTGACACTCCTTTCATAATGTGTTTTTTAGGCTTAGTTATCTTAGGCATATCTCTAACTGCATGAGTAGAAATTATTTGTATCATATTGTTAAATTTTATGTGTCTCATTCTCTTGTACCATAGCCAACACTAATTGGATGGAGCCAGTAAATAGATTCTTCCATTTTCCTTCTTTAGATGATATACATTTCCATTTGTCCTAGAGCTTTCTACAGTTCTAATCTTCCAAACCCTATCATGTTGATCTCACATCATTTGGCATGAAATGTAAGGCTGTATCCTTTGTTGCACATATGACTGACACTGAGTGGATTATGCTTCAAACCGTTGACATAGAGAATATCCTTAGTCCAATTCTTTCGATCAATTTTTATAGCACCCTTTCCACAAATTTGTGTTGACTCATCACAACCAAACTTGACAGCTCAACCATTACAATTCTTAAGATGGATGAACCTTCCCTTGTCACCAATCGTGTGGTTAGAGCAACCATAGTAAATCACCCAAGAATTTTCTTCTTACTTTACATGAAAGGTAGACCACATATCCATTGATATTTCATCATCTAGTGTGGAAGAATCCAACTCAAGGGTGTCTTTTATGTTACACACGATGATGATGAAGCGATCAAATGACATTGTTGTTATTCCATTTGACGAAATTCCATCTTTGATTTATCTTCTAATTTTTTTATCATTTAATGAAATCTCAATTGAATTCTAATATGAGAGTAGGGGAAGATAATAAAGTGAAATAAAAAATACCATGTCCATTAGAAGCATATGAATTGGAAAAATAAACATTTAAAAATGAAGAGAGTAATAAGAAGAGGAATAGGAAGGGACATGGTCAAAGAATGGAAATGAAAAAGGTAGATTCTAAGAAAAATAAGTGGGAGGAGAAAAAGATAGGCGTAGACAAAGCATAGTTAGAAGGCTATGCAAGCATTTGAAGATAATTTTTTGGGGAAAAAGAAATCCAGGGTTGCATTGGAGTGGATTGACAAGGAAAGACATAGTAGATGCATTGAATTTGTTGGATGTTGTGGTTGTGTTGATGATATGTGGTTTTCATTGATGTCAACACTACTAGCATTATTGTATTGAAGGTTGTATATGTCAAGGATATTGAGAAAATTGTTAAAGGAAGAGTTCCAGGTTGCCAATGGAATAGTGAAGGTCATGAAGGTGTCTTATTCTATATGTTGAAGATCAGTTGTTGTGGAATAAAGGGTTTATTGCTGAGAGTATCTAGTTCATCTACCAAAATTTTCAGAGGTCCACATGAAGATTTGATTGTGCTATGAATAGTTTTGTTCTAACAGTATTTATGTGGGTTCTATCAGTGTTCCTAGTTGAAGTTTATGTGTTTCTGATAATTTCTGCTACTACGTATATTTCTTTGTTAGTTCTTGTTGGTTGTGGATTCCTCTAGATCATTCTCTATCCTTGTTGTACATCCACGTTGATTAGTGTGCTCATGGTCGAAGATTTTTCTCAGTATGTTCGGGTTTTCATGTTCTTGGCAGACATGATGGTTGTGACATGTTGTAGATCCTTGAAGACTTAATTTTAAACGTTTAGCACACTTGATGATATTGTTTTGGGTTGCATCATGATACTATCTAATAGTGTTTGATCCACATTGAATTTTTTTTTGTAAATTTGGGCCGACATTGAAAATATGTTTTATATTTTGGCTGACAAGGTTGTTGATGTAAGTCCATGGTACAAATATATAAGACTGATTGTTTGAGAAAAGTTAGTGTGTGCATAAGAGCGAATGTATGCCAGAGAAAATGCAAATGTGTGAATAGTATCCTAATCATTCAATTGTAAAGAAGAGTGAGAAGAAGTTTGAGCAAAGTGTGAAGAAGGTTTTACGTGCTTAACTAGAACTATAATTAGGCTTGTGAAGAAGTTATTTTCTCAGTTCATACCCTACGGATCTAATCTGTATTACTGTGTATTGTTGGGTAGTGAGCCCTCTTGTATTTGAGTAGTGATATCTGGGTAGTGTGCCTAAATTCATGTGCATTCCAACTATTTTCCTTATACTTTTAATAGGGTATAATATTTTGGAATAACATCCATAGTGGTTTTTCCCCTAACAGGGTTTCCACATCAAAAATCTTGGTGTTCTTTGTGCTTTTGATGTGCTATTTTTTCATGGTTTATTGTTCATTCATTAGATCTGAGATTAAGTTAAGTAAAGTTTGAAATTTTTTAAATATTTTATGACAATTGATTCACCCCTCCTCTCAATTGTTTGTCCTTGTTTTGTGAACAATTGGTATTAGAGCAAGTTCCTCTGAAGAAGTTTAAAAGCTTGAGGTGATCTGAGATGGCATCATATAAGAAGGACAGTCCTAGATTTGATGGAACAAACTACTCATTGTGGAAAACTAAGATGGAGTGTCATTTGAGGTGTATTGGTGAACACTTCTAGAAGATTACAAAGAACAAATATGTTATTCCTCATAATGGTCCTTCCATAGCTGATGAGATTAAAGAGGCTGAGAATAATGTCAGGGCTATGGAAGCTTTGCTAAGTGCTCTAACAAATTCAGAAATGACAAATGTGATAGGTTTGAAGACAACTCATGAGATTTGGACAGAGCTAGAAACATTGTATGAAGGATATGTACATGTGAAGATGGCTAAGCTACAGAGTTTGAAAGGAAAGTATGAAAATTTGAAGATGGGTGAAGATGAAAATATTTGTTCTTTTATGCAAAGAGTAAATGAAATAGTGATGGGTATTAGATGCGTCAGTGGTAACCTAGAAGAGGAAGAAATTGTGGCTAAAGTGCTTAATCATTGCCTCCCTCCTACAAAGCAAAGGCTCATGCTATTGAAGAAACTAGATCATTGACGAATGTGATTAGAGATACACAAATTAGTAAACTTGTTGCCTTTGAGTTCAATGAATTTGGTGAATCTATTCCCAAGACTAAAACTACATTCAAGGCTACTATATCTAGAAGAAGCAAGAAAATATATGATTTGGGAGAGAGTTCTAGAAATACATTCAAGTATGAGGAAGAAATGAAACAACTTGAAGATGAAGAAAGAGAGGTAGAAGAGTTGGAAGCACTGATTGTGAAGAAAGGGGGTAGAGGAAAAGGTAAGTATAAAGGAAAGTTGCCTATCAAATGTTTTTCTTGAAGTAAAATAGGTCATTTTGCATCAAGGTATCCTAAAAGATTTCCTATATCTAAGCCTTACAAATATAGATTCCAAAAGAAATGTTACTTTGCTGAAGAAGGCACGACTAATGAAGAGTCTGATAAAGAAAATGGAAATGAAGATGATTGGGTTTTCATTGCTATAAAGGAAAATAGTCCAGTGGCTACTGAATCTGCTAAAGTTGAGAAAGATCTTGTATCCCAACTTGAAGAAAATGATGAGTGGGTTATTGACAATGGATGCTCACATCATATGACTGGTGACAAAAGAAAATTTGTAAGTCTAGAGAAGTATGATGGTGGGACTGTAAGATTTGGAGACAACAATGCTTGTGTGATTCATGACAGAGGATCTATTTGTCTTGTTGGTAAGCATAACACAAATGATGTTCTTTATATTGAAGGCTTGAAGCACAACCTATTTAGTGTTGGAAAGATGGTGGACAAGGGTTATGATCTTCAGTTCAAAGATGGAAGATGCAGGATATATGGAAGTTCTGGAAATATAATTGCTTCAGGTAAATAGACAAAAGGTAATGTTTTTCACCTAAATGTTGCTAGTGAAAGTTATTTAATTGTTCAAGTAGATGAAAGCTAGTTATGGGATAGAAGGTTGTGTCATGTGAATTTTGATAACATTGTCAAAGTAAGTTCCACTCAAGCAATAAGAGATCTACCTAAGCTAGTGAAGCCTTCTAACACAATTTGCAAGGAGTTTCAGATGGGAAAACAAACTAAAGTCTCTTTTTAGAGCAAACAAGATCATTCAAATGGATTACTGGATCTAGTGCATACTGATCTATGTGGTCACTCTAGAGTCATAATTCTCCATGGTGAAAGGTACTTTATGCTACTTATTGATGATTATTCTAGAATGATATGGGTTGCTTTCTTAAGAGAACAATGTGAAGCATTGGAGAAGTTCAAAATTTTCAAAGCTATGGTAGAAAATGAGAAAGGTCTGAAAATCAAATGCTTAAGGTCAGAAAGAGGTGGTGAGTTCACCTCCAGGGAGTTTAATTCTTTTTGTGAAGAGCATGGAATCAAAAGACAATTATCTGCTCCCCAAACCCCTCAATAGAATGGAGTTGCAGAGAGGAAGAACAGAACAATTCTGGATACTGCTAGAATAATGATAATTGAAGGAAATGTGCCTCACATCTACTGGAGTGAAGCTATAAGCACTATTGTGTACACTTTGAACTAGGTAAATGTGAATGGTAATTCTGGTAAGACTCCTTTTAAACTATGGTTTGGTTATAAGCCTATTGTTAAATAATTCAAGATCTTTGGAAGCAAGTGTTACATCAAGAGAGATGATGATATAGGAAAGTTTGATGCAAGAAGTGATGAAGGAATATTTCTAGGTTACTCTACTAGAAGCAAGGCCTACTAGTGCTATAACAGAAGACTGAGAAAAATGGTTGAGAGTACAAATGTCAAAGTTGATGAGGATTTTGATAAATCATCTTGATATTATGGATATGATTCAAATGACCAGGAAGGCAACACAAACAAAGAGAAGAATGCTCAGACACATAATCAACTTCAATTTGTTCCAGTAAATCAAGATAGTCAGGAAGTAGAGACAAGTGCAAGTGCAAAAGAAAGAACAAAAGAATCAGAAGTTCAAGAGAATCCTAAAACTCTGAGATATGTAAAGCTCAATCATTCTGAAAATCAAATTATAGGAGACAAGAATAAAGGTGTGCAAACTAGAAGAAAGATTACAAAAGAGTATTTCCTGATTTCCAAGATTGAGCCTAAAGATGTCAATGAAGCTTGCAATGATGAACACTAGATGGAAGCTATGAAGGAAGAACTGGTGTAGATAAAAAAGAATGATACATGGATACTTGTTCCTAGACCTAAAGATAAAAATGTGATTGGTACTAAATGGGTCTTTCAAAATAAGCTAAATGAACAAGGTGAGTGGTCCAGAATAAAGCAAGATTGGTATGTAAAGGGTATTCACAAATGTAAGGTATTGATTTTGAAGAAACCTTTGCCCCTGTTTCCAGAATTGAAGCTATAAGGTTATTTCTTGCTTATGTTGCATATAAAATTATATAGTCTATCAAATAGATGTGAAGTCAGCTTTTTTGAATGGTGAGCTAGAAGAAGAAGTATGCATTGAACAACCTAATGGATTTCAACTAACGGATAAGGAAAACATGGTTTACTAATTGAAGAAAGCTCTATATGGACTCAAGCAAGCCCCTAAAGCCTGGTATGCTAGACTGGAAAAAAATTTACTAAAGCTTGGATTCAATAAAGGTACTGCTAACAACTTGTATAAGAGATATAGATGACATGAAGAGTACTAGTTGTGGTGCCTTCTTCCTAGGGAAGAAACTAGGGTCTTGGTTGAGCAAAAAGCATAAGTCCATTTATCTATCTACTGCTAAGGTAGAGTAGATTTCTACTGCAAATAACTTTACTCAAGTGATGTGGATGAAACATATGCTGAGAGATATCAAAGTAGTATATGATGAACCTATTGCCATATATTGTGACAAAACAAGTGCAATTAACATATCAAAGAATCTAGTGCTACACTCTAAGACCAAGCATATATCAATCAAGTTTCACTTCTTGAGGGAAAAAGTGAGTGAGAAAGAAGTCAGACTAGAGTATGTGCCTACCAAAGAACATGTTGCAGACATTTTCACTAAGCCGTTGTTGAAGGATACTTTTGAGTATCTCAGAGGGATGGTAGGGGTTATTACCCCTCATGATATGAACTAAAGATTCATTTACTTGCATCAATTCATGTGATTCATAGATATTTGTTGATCTGGATTGATGTTTTTGTGGCTGCTACTCAGGGGGAGTAGTTGGATGTGCATATATGTGGTTCAGAGCTTGTATGTGGGAAGATAATGCTTAAATTTTCCATTAATGTCAAAGGGGGAGAAGAATCATGTGAAAAAATGTTGCTTATCTGGAGTGAAGAGTCTTGTGGGGAGAAGTTCATGCTAAAGAGGTTAAGGAAGAAGAGTCAAAATCTAAGGGGGAGTAAGTGCTAATTGAGAGTTGCGTTGATGGTGTTTTTCACATCATGTGTTGACATCAATTCCAAAGGGGGAGATTGTTGGATGTTGTGGTTGTCTTGCTAATATGTGGTTTTCATTGATGTTAACACTATTAGCATTATTGTATTGAAGGTTGTATATGTTGAGGATATTGAAAAAAATGTTAAAGGAAGAGTTCTAGGTTGCCAGTGGAATAGTGAAGGTCATGAAGGTTTCTTGTTCTATACATTGAAGATCAGTTGTTGTGGACTAAAGTGTTTATTGCTGAGAGTATCTAGTTCATCTATCAAAATTTTCAGAGGTCTACGTGAATATTTGATTGTGCTATGAACAGTTGTGTTCTGACAGTATTTTTGTGGGTTTTGTCTGTGTTCCTGATTGAAGTTTATGTGTTTCTAATAATTTTTGTTGTTGTGGATATTTCTCTGTTAGTTCTTGTTGGTTGTGGATGCCTCTAGATAATTCTTTATCCTTGTACGTTTGTGTTGATCGGTGTGCTCATGGTCAAAAAAATTTCTTGGTATATTTGGGTTTTCATGTTCTTGGTAGACATGATGTTGTGACATGTTGCAGATCCTTGAAGATTTAATTTTGAATGTTTGGCATGCTTTAGGATATTGTTTTCGGTCACATCATGATACTAGCCGATGGTGTTTGATCCACATTGAAAATTTGTTTGTAAATTTGGGCCGACATTGAAAATATGTTTTATATTTTGGATGACAAGGTTGTTGATGTAATTCCATGTTGCGGATATATAAGAGAGATTGTTTGAGAAAAGTTAGTGTGTGCATAAGAGTGAATGTATTGTAGAGAAATTGCAGATGTGTGAATAGTGTCCTAATCATTCGATTACAAAGCAGAGTGAGAGGAAGTTTGAGCGAAGTGTGAAGAAGGTTTTTGTGCTTAATTGGAATTGTAATCAGGCTTATGAAGAAGCTATTTTCTTAGTTCATACCCTGTGGATCTAATCTGTATTGTTATGTATTGTTGGGCAGTGAGCCCTCTTGTATTTGAGCAGTGAGCTCTAAGTAGTGTGCCTGAATGCATGTGCATTCCCACTATTTCTAACATCCACTATGGTTTTTCCCCTAACAGGGTTTCCACATAAAAAAATCTAGGTGTTCTTTGTGCTTCTAATGTGTTGTTTGTTCATGGTTTACTATTCATTCATCAGATTTGAGATTAAGTTAAGTAGAGTTTGAAAAAGTTTAAATATTCTATGACAACTGATTCACCCCCCCTCTTAGTTGTATGTCCTTGTTTTTTCAATAGAATTCATACAATAGCACAAAATGAATGCAAATTTAAATGATATAGGGAGTGCACATGATCATTTTGGGAGTATTTCCAAAGGCTACACCATTTTTTCAGGAAAGACATTTCAATCTTAAAAATTAAGAATGTAAAATTGTAGATGTGGGGGCAACATGAGAGGAAAAAGAAAAGCTGTGAATAGACCAAGAAAGGGCTATGTAGATGAAAGAAAAGATTCTAGATTTTAAATGATGTAAATTCAGGCGATTTAAAGGTTGCTCATGGAAACAAATTAGTAAGATGATTGCACCCATGTTGGAACCTTTTAAACATTGCAATCAACATCTAAAGAGAGGAAAGGAGGCATGAGGAATTCAAAGGGGTGAGGCTACCTAGAGAAGACAATAACGAAGAGAAGACAACGTTGTGCCCAAATAGAGAAGTGTTTAAATTTAAGACAACAAAAAGAAAAAGAAATAAAGAAGTCTGGATCAGGAAGAGATAAGAGACTGTGAGAGGTGTAGAGTGCAAAAAATTGCATAGAGATGATTGCAGATGGAAGGCGAGGTGAATGATCAATGAGACCATAGAGAAAAATAAAATTTTTGACCACAGGAAGAGGAATTTGGAAGAGAGAAGTTTGGATCTTTGTAATTATGAAAGCTAATTATGAAAATTGTGAATTTGAATAAATTGTAGTTTTCATTTGAATTCATAGAAATAGAGTGTTGTCTTGTTGAATGCAAAATTGTAATTAAGAATGCTTGTTTGGAGCTAAAGATGGAAAGGATATAATGATTGTGAAATTTGGATTGAAATTAATTGAGAAATACATGTTTTGAATTAATGGCTGCATCAAATGGAATATATAATCTAGGAATTTGTTTCAAGCTCTGTGTGTGAAGATTGTTGAACAACAGGAGTGTGAGATTTCTCTTTACGTCATTATCTTTGACATCCTGCAAGGTACTGAACTTCTTACACTTATCAATATCACCCTTTTTGTCATGAATCATTATCCCTATCTTCTGAGGAATAAATTATTTCTTTGGGATAAAGACTCATTTTGAACTTCTCTCTTTTGTTTCCATCTTAAAATTATTTATAAGGACATTTAGAGGAAAAATGACCAATCCTCCCATAATTGAAACACTTGAAAGGTAACTTAGCTTTGTATTTGTTGGTGTCTTTCTTTAATCTTATCAAAAAGTTTTCTTCTACCTCATCAAAGTCATTATTCTGATTAGTTGTTTCATCTTCTATCTTCTCCCTAGTTTTGAATGTTGCTTCCCTCATTGGATCATCTTTGTCAAATTCTCTTTTTTCACATGTTGTGAGAGCACCAAAAGTTTCATCTATTGAAAAATTATCTAAGTCCTTAGACTCTTCAATAGAAAATACCTTATGATGATAAGATTTAGGGAGAGATCTCATAACCTTCTTCACAATCTCATCTTCTTCCACTTCTCCACCAAGGCCTCTGATGAAGTAACTATTTCATCCACCCAAATCTTATAACTAGCAATGTCTTCATCCTCTGTCATTGCCAGGGTCTCAAATATTCTCTTGAATATTTGCATCTTGTCTTGCTTCACTTTATTATCTCTTTCATAAATGATGCTCAACATTTCCCATACATCCTTAATAGAGCTACAACTCATTACCTTTGGAAGCTCTGAATCAACTAACCCACATAAGATAGCATTATTTTCCTTGCATTTCTCTCACATAACCTAATCTCAGCTATATCTGTTTGAGGAGAAGTAGGAGCAGTATAATCATCCTTGGAAAATTTCCAAACACCAAACCTAAGAGAGTTTACATGTCCTCCCATTCTTACTTTCCAAAAGGTGTAATTTGTCCCATCAAACCTAAGACCCTTGTAAGATCCATCATGTGCCATATTGGATCTTTCCTCAAGTAGTTTTAAGCTTCTTTGGAGGAACTTGGCTCTGATACCAATTGTTGAACACACCTAGATTTTGAGAGTGTGTGAATTGGTATCTTCAAGCTTAACCTCTTAAGATCTTGAACTATTCAACAATATGTAAATTCAAACTTTTAACAAGATCAACAACTCATAAACAGAACAACACAATAAAATCAACAACAAGGAAAGATAAGACATTGAACACATATGCACAAGATTACACTAGATTTACATGGGAAACCCAAGAAGAGAAAAACCATGGAGATAAATCTATCAATGTAGGAAGTTCACTACTTATAGAATTACAATTTTTTTAAGACTCATTACCTAAGGAAACACACTACTTTCTGATGGAATTGCAATCTAAGGTACACAACCTTAGAGAAAGATACAAAGGACTTACAATATTAAGGCATACAACCCTAGGGAAATATAAAAATTAAAAGGACCTGTTGAAGAGACTCACTATCTAATAGCAAGATCCATGAATATTTTAGAAATTATATCATTTTTCAACAATACACTCTATTGAATGAGGTATTAAATTTCATCTGATCTTTGTTTTCGACAACTCACTATATTATTCCATCTTTTCACACCACCACTCTTTCACTTAACTTGCAATAGATTGTTTCTTCCATTTCTATCCTCCACAAGATCACAAAACCTCAATTAGGTCAACCAAAATAGAAGAAAAATAATAACCTCAATAAGTCAGCCACAAAAAACATATTATGGCCCTACCCAAGAGATAGAGAGGACTAGAAAAAAATTACTAAAACTTCCAATTTGATCCCAAACAACACACATGTTGGCACACATCAACCCATGTCGACAATAAGGAAATGTGAAGATGAAAAATGTAGCACATTACCAGTCGACCCAAAAACATATTTTCAATTTGAATTTACTCAATGTAGCTCTCAACAAGATAGGCCAAGACCCAAATCCATCTTAACACAAAATCAAATGTTGGTGCAGACCCCCAAGAACATAGTGCAAGAAAGAGAACAAACCTAGTTAGCTATACATTCATAAATTTCCTAAAAAACCAACTCAAAGTGTAATAAAACACCAAAGAGATCAAATAATGATGATTGGATCATAAAGAGATATTCCATGAACATTCAAAAACACTTCCATATACCTATTTCACACATTCATGCCACAAACAACCACTATAAACAAAAAATATAGAACACTTCATCCTAGAAGTATAAAATACACAACCAAGAGATATAACATTATCAGACCAACTTGTGGATCACTTCATTACATGAAAACTAAACAAAGAGACTTTACAAATACTGACAACATGTTCACCAAACTGTAGGAGTAGAAAAATCAATACAAAGAAATATAGAGCATTTTTCGAACCATTCTTGAAAGCAACAAAAACTACCAAACCATTTCAATTACTAGAAACCTCCTTGGAAACCCAAGTGACCTATAAATATAGGAGTGCAACATCCACAAAACATAAACACTAAATCCCAAACTACAAGACCAAATCTTCAAAGGTTAAGGAATGCAAAGCATTCTTCCAAATAGTCTTCAAAGCAACTTCTTGTAGTAGAAACTTTCACCAACATGTGGAGATGAGAACTTCCATACATAATTCCTTAGGAACAAGGGAAGAGAGCCTATGAAATACTTCAAAGAATCAACAAAATCTATCCCACATCAACATTACTTCTAATCCTCATTTTAATGCTTCTAATCCTCATCTAAATGCACTTGTAATCCTCATCTTAATTTATTATCATGATATAATCTCTTCTAATAGAAACCATACTCAATACACCTTTACTTTTCATCAAAAAAGGTATGATATCCAACCATGAACATCAACAACATCAAAGGCATGACATCCAACCATGAACATATCATCATAGAGTATCAACAACATACAACTGTAAGCACCAATGATAGCCCAAACTGAGTGTTGACATCAATGACAAATAACATTTTCCAAAAAAAAATCATATGCAACAATCTCCCAAAGTTTTGATATCAATGATAAACAATGCCAAAACAATTATACTCTCAGGGTGATCCCATAATACTGGTTTACAATTTTTGGCCAAACTGTACACTAAAATATTTTTTTTAACTAAATCTTCACTTTTGGGCACCTATAGCGGCTAAACCGTTAGGAATTTGAAGATGATGCAAACTATAGTTTTGTTACATTTTTTTGTAGATTCTAAATATATTTTTTTCAAAAATTTTGGAATCAGTTTGCACTTCTTTTTCCATCTCCCTCGAAAACTAGTTTTTTCAAAAAACATCATTTTTTTAAAAGTGACACTCATTGTATAATGCATAAATTTTTTTCTATGAATGATAAAATTCTAATTCTTTCGAATTTAGATTTGTAACTACAATATCTAGTGCTTCCACTTGGTTAGATAGTATTTTATTGAATATTTTTTCTTTAATCAAGTTTCAAAGTCAAACCAATTACAATTCAAACATAGCGTGAGCGTATAACGCGCAACTTTTTTGTATGTATCCATTTTTTTTTTGTTGGATCAAGGACTTCAATATATGGTGCACTCATATTTTTCAATTTTTTTTTGATAATCTGATATTTTTCCACATGTGCAGAACAAAAAGCTTGATTTTTGGTGAAAAACCTATGTTTAATCAAACTAAAAAAAACATAATAAAACCAAAACATATTAAAATTATATTCATTGGATAGCTCGTTTCAAGGACTACCTGATTCCAGTTGGGTTTGTGAAGTCTCCAACATTTTCATCTTCAACCCGGGCTCCAAAGTGCAAAAATTTAGATGTGTTTTGTGTTTGAGGGGGAGAATGAGGAATAAGGGGGGTTCGAATGAACCCCTAGGGGTTTGATCAAACCACCTTTTAATTTTCATTTCCTTTAGTTTTTGGGTAGGAAATGGGGGGCAAGCATTTAAATGGGTTTGCTCAAACTTGTAGGTTTGTTCGAACCCCTAAAAACATTTTTTTTCCATGGGCTCATTTTTTTTGAGTTTTCCTTCCTGTATCAAATTGTAAACCACTATTATGGCTTCACCCCTCAATCGCCTTAGGATTTTTTCTAGTTCTTGTTAGGATTTCAAATGATGAAAAAGACTTGTATTTATATGTAATTCTTTAATTTCCCAAAAAATAATTATCGATAGCCAAAAAATGACTTTGGATTTTCAAAATGTTAAAATACCTACACTGACATATTTTAAATTGAGCCAAAATATACTAGAAAAGGGCATTGGGTACCCTATCTCAGACTTATTATTTTGAGGCCTTAAGTATTGGTGAATGTTTATTAAATCTTTATTTTCAATTCCAATTTTTATTTTATCGAATATTATTACAAAATGAGCAAAATTAAATACACAATTAGGTTCAAGTACATGAGGGGGAGCTAAAACTAGTGTGAAATTGTCAAGGGTGACAATTTGTGATGCTACAACAACATTATATATTGATAAAAGTATAACATATATTCAAGAAATCCATATAGGCTTACAAAAAAATCCATATGGACATACAATATAACATATGTATTACAAAATATATGTTCAAATATTCCATATAGGCATACAAAAAATTACCATAATGTAGTCATTTCTCTGAGGGAGAAGGAAATCGATCATGAGTTATCCTTGATTGTCAAGAGGATGGATATGTATACAATTGTAGTCTCCTTCAAACTCATCCACTCGACCTCAAAGTTAAAGTTTCCTAGATCTAAACCTAATAAAATAAAAAGTATAGAAATTAATATATAGAAATTTAATTATAAAATAAAATATAAAAAAATAATCACCTACTGCATACAAATAACCAAGTTCCATTCATTTGTAATATGGGCATGCTCAAAATATGGAGTTGTGAAGCCCTATGGCAACCATCTAAATAGAAATTAAATTACAAATTAATATCATTCAAATTTTCAATAATAGATAGATAAAACAATAAATATAATCTAAAATTTACTAATCTGCCTCATACCTTTGTCAAAGGCATCAAACTTGCTACTGGTAAAAAAAAACCATGCTCCATTGTGTGATGAATATCAAGAGGAGTGTCTGTTTGCATCATCTAAAAATAAAATAAATTTATTTAATTACCAAAACTACCTAAAATTATTTAACATTTTTTATATTAAAATTAAAAAATCTCTATATTACCTAAGTAAAATTTCAATGAGCACCTTGTTTACCAATTGTTGATGTTGAAGACCTAGCATTAACCTATTAAACATCAAAAGTGAGGGGTGCTACCACAATAATGTGTGTCACTTTTGTGACATGCTCATTTTTGCCTAAAATCACTCTTTTTAGAGAAACTAATGATTTAGCCTTAAGAGGTTCCAATAGATAAGACCCCCTTATGTCTAACCCCCTTGGATAGAACTCCTCTAGTGTTAAATCACACCCACAATGGAGTCTCCTTCACACCTATCAAAATGTTACCAAAAAAACACATTTTCTTTACCTTTTGATGGATTAAATAATGTCATTTAGAAATGATCTTTTACAAGTTGTATCCCTTGAAACTAGCTTTCCAACAAGTATAGTTTTGATATGTTAAATAATTTTATCTTGTATTTAATTTTTAATTGTTACTGAACATAAGTTTTTCTCCAAACATCAAGATCTTTATTCTACAGAGGTGGAAAAATAGTAAACCATTGTAAAAAAAATAAAAAAATACCCTTTCACTAGGTATTGATGTCCTTGTTTCACTAAAAAAGAAAAATTGGATTTTGATACATATACACAACAAGTTAGGTTGTACGACACACATGCATGCCCAAATTATAGTTACATTGGCTTCAAAAATTAATTAAAAAAGATATATGTAACAAAAGCGTATTTCTTTCAGTGTTTCTAGGAGATTGTAGAGGAGGATGTGGTGAATGTTATTAAGGAATTATTTGGCTCAAGGAGTCTCCTAAAATAACTAAATGCTACATTCTTGGCACTCATCCCTAAACTCCCTAGAGCTATAGAATTCAAAGCTTTTAGACCTATAAGTCTATGCAATTCCTTCTATAAAATTATCTCTAAATTGCTGACTTCTAGGCTTCTGATTATTTTTCCCTCCCTGATATCTCCTCAGCAGAATGGCTTCGTTCCGGGAAGGCAGATTTTTGATTCAATCATTACTATTCATGAAAATGTTCACTCTCTCATGGAGTATAAGACTGAAGGTTTCCTTTTTAAATTGAACATTTTGAAAGCCTATGATCATGTTGATTGGGGTTTTCTACTTAAAATCATGAAGGAGTTTGGGTTCAGCAAAAGAGTCCTCGAATTGGTTGGTCAACTCATTTATACTAATTCTATAGTTGTTATGGTGAATGGATCTCCTTCACACTTCTTTAAGAATTCAAGAGGCTTAAGGTAGGGAGATCCTATTTCCCCTATTATTTTTACTATAATGGTGGAATGCCTTGGGAGGAACCTGAAAATAATGGTTGAGTAGGGATCCTTAATGGGTTTGAGGCCCTCTTCCAGTAACTTGGTTTGCTATCACCAATAGTTTGTGGATGACACCATTTTGATGGGAAGATCTATAGTGGCTAAAGAAAGGAATCTTAAAAAGATCCTGGATGATTATGAGTTGGTGTATAGTCAGATGGTTAACAGACAAAAAAACTCCTAATTCTTCTTCAACACTCTAGAGCCTAGACAGAATAAGATTACCAGAATCCTAGGATGCAAAATTGAATCTTTACCCTCTACTTATCTTGGATTTCCCTTGGGCCTTAAGCTTCCTGATTCTTTTTGGAGTGCTCTAGAGGATAGGTTAAAAAAAAAAGCTTCTTGGATGAAAAGGAGCTCTTCTCAGTCAAGCTGGTAAGATTCAACTTCTCAAAGCTACTCTCCAGAACCCTCCAATTTATGCTTTAAGTATTTTAAAAATACCAACCAAATATGCGGATGCTATTGAAAAAATTCAATTTTTTTTTGGGTATGTGCAAGATCATCATGGAAAAAACAGGCCCTTAAGTGGAAAAAAATTCAAAAAAATAAGAGTTAGGCAAGTTGACGTAAAAAATTGAATAAGTTATCTATATTATTTAAAAAATATGTAAGAATAGAATCTATAGCAGATTGAATGTAGTTTCTAAACTACTAGGTTTATTTAAAAAAAATAAAAATCTATTTGGTGAAAATTTGAAATTTCAATGTAGTAGTACTTAAATTGGGAAAAAAGAAGTAGGTGTCTATCCGACCACCTAACCATAATAAAATGATAATATTTTTTTATTAGATTCTAGATATAAGTAGAGGACTCATGCCCCAATGTGATGCATATTTTTTGTAATTTTTTCCAAGTAAATAATTAATTATGAATTTTTATTACAATTTTTTAAAATATAAAATCGTAATGACCACCTTAACTTGCTCAAAACTTCATGAAATTCAATTTTTTTTTTTACTATAGTATGTGAAGCATAGAATGTGACACATATTTCATATTCAAAAAATGTGATATCGTTTGAAAGTTAAAGATTTTTCAATCCCTATCAATTAGACTTTAGTCATAATTCAAATAGAAAATGAATAATAATTATTTTTAAATTCAAATTAAAGCATAATTTATATTGGTGGAAAGCTAAGAATATCCTTTAAAACCCCTTTTCGTTTCATCAATTTTGGGGAAAAAAAAAGTCATCAGCCACATGGGCCATCATATCACTTACATATCGCCACTTTTTGGCCCATCATGATCCTACACATACCCATTTCTATGGTTGGGGTTTGAAGAAAATAAAAGAGTGCCTCTTATAGGCTGGGAATCTATGTGTAAACCCAAAATTTTGGGGGGTTTGGGCATTAGAAGGATCAAAATGATGAATAGGGCTCTTCTTGCTAAGAAAATTTGGAGTCTTCTCATCTAAAGGAGAGTGGAATGACATTTTAAAGAGAAAATACATGGAAAATATTGGTTCTCTAAAAACTCTGCTTGACTCTCCTAATCTACCTCGTGGTTTAGCTTTCTGGAATGATATGATCAGAGGGAGATACATTATAGATAAGGGAGCTAGATGGAGCATAAGGAATGGGAAACAAGCTAGGTTCTGGGAGGATAGATGGCTAATGAAGGAACCACTAAGCTCATCTGAAAGCTTTAATGGGTGGATTGAGATCTGTAAGGATAATTTTGGATCTTATGTTAAGGATTATTGGAGAAATGGGAGTTGGGTGAATATATGCCAGATTAGCATGGACCTTGCACCAATTCAATCCTCTCTATTGGCTGTCAGAATGGGGTCGAACCAACAGGATGATCTTTTAGTGTGGATGGATAACCCCTTGGGAAATTACTTAATTTCTTCAGTTGTCTCTTTGTTGTCCTTGTCTCCTACCCCCCATCCCTTTTGGGATAAAGCTTGGATTAAATACCTGACCCCTAAGGTTAACATATTATTTTGGATTCTTCTACATAATAAAATACTCACGGTTGATAACCTCTGCAAGTGTGGCATCTAGATCCTGAATCGATGCTACCTATGTAAGGAAGAAGTGAAATCTGCTAACTATTTTCTCCTCCATTGTTAGTACGTGGCTACTATCTAGGGTAAATTTCTCTCTCTGGAACATCTCGTGGGTGTTTCCTAGCACTATTGAAGACCTTTTTATTCAGTGGAATCCCCTATCCCAGAATTCAGATATCTATAGACTTTGGGCTTTTATCTTCCCCTATCTTGCCTAGGCTGTTTGGAAGGAGTGCAATAACAGGGTCTTTAGGGATAAGGAGGCTCTGTGGAACATTTTTTTTGAGAACTCTTACAGGCTAATTGTGGAGAACTTTAATAATATCCCAAATATAGAGACAAAGAAGGAAGTTGTGGTTTGCTTAGAATATGACTTAAAGATGGCTAAAGCTTGGAATATCAAAAATGATATTTCTAAGGCATCTAAACCTATGAAAAAGAACCAAGAAGGGATTAGTTGGAGTCACCCACCTAGGGAATGGATAAAGGATAATTTCAATGGGGTGGCTAAGGGAAACCCGGGCCTGGTTGGGAGTGGAGGAGTGATTAGATATTATAATGGTAAGTTTCTGGCTGTTGTGTCTATCTCCTTGGGCAAGCAATCTAATCATTTAGCTAAAGCTATCAAAGCTTTCCAAGTTATTGACCTAGCTAAAAGATTAAACTTTAGAAATATATGGATAGAGGGTGACTCCAAAAATATTATTGACTTTCTCCTTGGTAAGTCCCCACCCTCATGGAATATTAAAAGTTGGATAGAGGATGCTAAAGCTATTTTATCCAACTTTGATAATGTCAAAATTCGCCATTTCTATAGGGAGGCCAATAGTGTCACTAATTATTTTGTGAATGTGGGGGTTAAACAAAATGGGCATCATACATGGTAGGACTACAATGAATTAGGAGTTGACATAAAAGCCTTAATAGAGTATGATGTCATACATGGGAAAGTTGTCATGTTTATTGATGATTATGAAGAATAAGGCCAGGTATAGTGATATAATTAAACAAGAAGGTGGCGTTGTAATTAATCCCATAGGATGTAAGGGTTGGCACATTTTGTGGGTGCTTTGGTTCTGCTATTACATCATTGTTTGATTTATTTTCCCTACTAACATTAGAAGCAAGACTACTGCAAAAATGGGGGGAAGTAGAAAAAGGGTGGAGCTTATGAGTGGTGAAAGGCACAAGAAGAACTCAAAAGTTTGGAGGCAGATTAAGAAGGGTGGCCTACAACCCTTCATTGATAAGCTCCATGGCCCTGATGCTGAAGCCACTAGGTATTTTTCTAAACATTGAAGGAATGGTGAAATCATTCTTTTTGGAAGGAGGGTTAAGGTGGATAAAGAGCTTATAGGGGAAATCACTGGTCTCTCGATGGAGGGTGTAAAGTTTTATTGTGACAAGAAGTTTTTAGATGATGCAGTTCTTTCTTTCCCTAAAACTGATAAGTAGAGGAAGCCTCTGGTTAAATTTTCTTCTAGTTATTTTGAAGCTGGGATGGTTAAGGTGTGGAGGGAGGTGCTCAAAATTCTCATGGAATACATCACCCTAGATAGCCGATTTACCAGAGTCTATGGTTACCACTTTTCCCTTCTCAATCATTTTTGACATAAGGTAAGGGTTTCCTTCCCCCACTATCTGCTTTGTTCCTAGAATAATAGTATAGAGGAACATAGGAAAAGGCCTAGGAGGAATCCGGTCCTACATATTGGTCTCATTAGGCTTATTCGTGAGCATTTTAAAAATATGTTGGCCCTGTCAAACCCATTATCGACCTTGGCCTCGAATGGTGAGGATACTGAGAATAGCTCATCTGAAGTGAAAGAATATTTTGATATTGAGTAGGAGGAAGATTCTCCTCCCCCAAGTAAGAAAAGAAAGAAAATCCTTTAGAAGAAACCCTCAAACAAAAAAAAGGGCACTACGAAAATCCATAAGGGCACAACTCAGAAGGCTAAAAGTAATAAGAGGGTATGTGCAGGATCATCATGGAAAAAACAGGCCCTTAAGTGGCAAAAAATTCAAAAAAATAAGAGTTAGGCAACTTGACGTAAAAATTTGAATAAGTTATCTATATTATTTCAAAAATATGTAAGAATAGAATCCATAGAAAATTGAATGTAGTTTCTAAACTACTAGGTTTGTTTTAAAAAAAATCTATTTGGTGAAAATTTGAAATTTCAATGCATTAGTACTTAAATTTCAGGGAAAAAATAAGTAGGTGTCTGTCTGACCACCCTAGCCACAATAAAATGATAATATTTTTTTATACGATTTTAGATATAAGTAGAAGACTCATGTCCCAATGTGATGCATATTTATTTGTAAGTTTTTTCCAAGTAAATAATTAATTATGAATTTTTTATTACAACTTGTGGATGCTAAATCTACAAATGGCTAAAATATATTTAAACATACATCATTAGCAATAAAGCAAATATTCACATCCATATGAAATAAATCAACATGCTTCATGATGCAATAAAAACAACAAAAGATTAGATAAACTAGTTGAAAGCATACAACAAAACATGAAGTAAATAATATCTCATATTGGATTGGTGCTTCTATGGAAAGAAGCCCTTTCCTAATCCTTGCTTAAGCTCCATGATATGAAAATGATATGTTGATGATCAAGATGATGGATGGGAAAAATCAGTTCTCTAAAGAGAGTAACTTTACATAGGATTTGTGGATGATTTGTGGAGGATTTGATCAAGAATGAAGCCTTTCATTTATAGATTATTTTGATGAGAGAATGGCCAAATGGATGAATGTGGGACAAAGATTGGACCAATGAGATGAGACCACTTTTCAACTTGTGAGTGGTTGAGGAGTGTGCAAGATTTGGGAAATGTGCCCAAGAGGGGGAAATTCAAATTTGAATTTGTGATATAAATGCTAAGTTTGACTTGTGCAAGGAACATGTAAGAGCTATGTAATAGCTCATAAATGACTTGTTGGATGTACATTTCCACTTGTTTTTGAATTCAAACTTGAGGGAATATTCCTCAAAGATGCCATGTTGATAGAAAATGTTGGATTTAATAAATCAATAAATTCATTTATTTGTGCAAGTGGCAAAATCTAGAGAATGTGATGGGTAGTTAGGTTAGGCTAATTAGGATTAGATTAGCTTAATGATGATTACATGATTTTGACCAATTTGACTCAAATATTTGGATTTATTTAAATCAAAGAGGGATGGAATATGAATTTGGGGATTTAATTAAATAAAGTTTGATTTATTTAATTAAAGGATGATGTGATACTTTGATTTATTTAAATGAATAACCTTAGGACTAAAGACCTGATTTACCTAGTAATGGATTTGATGAGCTTGATTAATTTAATGAGCACGTGAATGTAAACTAAGTGCATAATGATAATTTTGCATGTCTACATTTTGCTCCTCTTTGAAGCAATGTACTTGTTGCATTGGTTCAAAGAATAAACTTTCCACGATCAAAATTCAAAAAAATTATAATTTTTTCGGGTGCCCCAGTGGAAAGAAGTACACTGGTACATTGCCCCCTCGAGAGATTGAGCGAAAAGATTCAATTTGAGGGTTGATCTCACGATAAAGAGGTTCAAAATGGATGGTTATGGATGATGATGCAAATGAGATGGTTTTAAGATGCTTAGAATAGCAAATCTATATTATCCTAAACAACTTAAATGATGATATGATGTGATGATGGATGAGATGGATGATGTGATATGCAATGGATGATTTATGTAGATACTTAGATTAACAGATCTATATTATGATGATGATGTAAATGCAATGCATGTTAAATGATTGATGTTTCCTATTATGTATGATATGAATGATATGTGGTATGCTGACAGTTTTCTGGATGTAGGATGGATGCATTGGTGATGATGTTGTTAGTGTGGAAATGAGATGATGACAAGAGGATCCCACAAGTCCATGATCTGAGGAGATTTTATTAGAGATGATGATAGATAGATAGATGATAATAAATGGATGATGAAAATTGGATGATTTGCTTAGCAAGGAATGGGATTTTAAAAGGGCTATTTACCTTATGTTTGATAACACATGTAGATACGATGCGTCAAGGTATAAAGAACCAGGATGGTGTTGTACCTAGTGTGATGGAATTTGACTCGACAAACAGATAGGAATATTCTTGTTCACACTTGACATATAGAAACCTTGGTAGGACATACCTAACAAAGCAAGTATTTTCCAAGTTATATTACAAGAGCGTCCAACAAGCACAACAAACAAAATGATAATGATCATTGCCCCATTCCTATCTCTCTAAATCCTTCATTCAGATATCATCGAGAGGTCCTTGGAATGAGCACAATAATATAAATCAAAAGAAAAAATCAAGTACCCAAAGAAGCCAATGTTCTTCATACCTCTAGCCAAAGGGATTTATTTTGATAGGATAAGAATCCAAGGCGATATACAAAATGATGCCCATTGTTAGAACAATATATCCTAGGACATGTATTGTATAGGATGATGATGGTTTGATAAGTTGATTGATAGGTTGTTGATATAAGGTTGATTGAAATGTTTGAAAATGATGAACAGTTTGATTTTGTTTTAAAGATTTGTTGTTTCGATTTTGATTTTACAATTGAAGCTTTGCTTTTGCCAATTGTTATGATTGTTTTTGTTTGTTTTGCCAAAGGATGAAGGTGATGATCAATTTATCATGAGTGGTGTTTATTGCGAGTGCAAGCGAGATGAGGCAGATGGATTTTTTCAAATATTTGGATTTTTTGACGTTTTGAAATGTTTTGAGGTTGTTTTTGGGTTTTTGAGATTTCTACAAATGTTTTGATTTTTGAATTTTGCAATGTTTTGGGGTTTTGTGTTTTTTGAATGTTTTTGTATTTTTTTTGTCTTGAGGGTTGATCAAAGAGTAGCCTTGCCTACGTTTAAGCTCAGAGACAACGTAGTTTGGATAACCATGTTTTTGATGTTTTTCTGACTTTTATGAATGTTTTTGGATTTTTCGAATGTTTTGGGGTTTTTTGAGATTTTATGATTTTTTTTTTGGATTTTGACCTTTTTTTTAATGTTTTTGGATTTTGATGTGATTTTGGATGTTTTTGGATTTTGGATTTTGATGTTTTTGGATTTTTGCATGATTTTGACGATTTCAATATGGATGTGTGACGATATCAGTGCTCTGTTTAGGAATTTTTCTAAAAACCAAGCTAAGGTTGATTGATCATATCGATGGATTGATGATGATGATAACATTGTTGAGGATACACAACAATGCAAGGATTTGATTGATTAGGATTGATGATGATAACATTGTTGAGGATGCACAACAATGCAAGGATTTGATTGATCATGATTGATGATGATAACATTGTTGAGGATGCACAACAATGCAAGGTTAGTGTTTGGGAATGATATCTCGAGATGATGTTTTGATTGGATTTGATTGATCAGGATTGTTGAAGCTTGGTTTGGAACAAAAGTTGTTCGAATGATTTGATGTGATGTTTGAAGTGTAAATTAGATGCGACTGATATTGATTGTTTGGATTGATGTTCAATAAAAGATGAAGACTGATAAGGAACATCTTCTTGTCAAAATATTCCATGGGCTAGTGATTCAAATTCTGGCTCACAAATGCTTTGACCAATTTGGTTTCACGTTTGCCAATGTTCACATCGCCACATAAGTTGGAGGATATAGATCAAGATTTATTCTTGAAGCAAGATGTAAATATCTTCGCCCAGTCTCTAGCAATGTATGGAATGCCATGTGTGGATGCTTGGATAGATGTATGGATGGATGGATATGGTAAGCACGCAAAGGATTTCAAGGATTATCTTGTGATAAGATAAGGTGTTCAGATAATGAATGCTCATTGGATAATGCTTCATGGCTCAGATAATGCTGCATAGGATAGGATCAATGAAAATGACCCATGTCAAGATGTTTACCATAAGCAAGTGTAAAGGTGCCCCAAAATTTCATCAAGATCAAGATAACTTGGATGATGGATGTAGATGGATAAAAATGGATTGGATAATTGGTTCATGGATGAAGGGATTTATTATGGATAAGCTGGATGGAATGCTCGATTTACTACAAATGGGATGAGATGCTTTCACCTGAACTGGCACACATAGATGCTCAATTCTACACATGACGCCTATTTTCTAGGTTTTCATCATGGTATTTCCCGAAGCGCCACCATAGTGGTTTTCACTAGAGGACGATTTTTTTCTTTACTGTTTTCAATCTTTTTTCTAATTTTTTTTGGATTTTCATATTTTTTAATTTTTTTTATTTTTTCGAAAGATTTTAAGCTCATGTTGAATCACAAGGTGTTTTTGATGTAGATGCCCCTGTCATAATGTGCCATAGATATCCTTCTTGAAGAAGTTGCTTTGCTAAGATACGTGCACTTGAATGCAACTTTTGGGATTCCTGATTTGCTTTGTCGATACCAGAGTTGACTTTGTCTTTGTGTGCACATCATGATAGAGTGCCTTCAGAATCCTTATGATGAAGGGTCATTGCCAATACATGGTCAATTTGAGAATTAGATATCATGCGTGGAGGCGTGGCTGAAGTGTGTTTAGGGATAAGAGATGGATTGGTCGACAATTTGGAACCTTTGACTCTCCAAACTTGGGAAGATGAGCAATGATGGGTGGATACAAAAGTGTGCATGGAATTAGGACCAACTACTTGATTCAGTTTATACATCTCTTGAAAAGCCTTCTTTTGCTTTTGTGGACATCTTTGATGGATACTTTTCCCTTTTTTATTTTTCCCCATAGTTTCTTTGACTAATGGAGTTTGATAGGGATAATCTTTCTTTGTATTCTTTAGTATCCATATGTATTTGATTTTTCCATTATGCTTTTCTGATTCTTTTTCTTTGATAACGTTCTTCATACTTTGATTCAATTCTTTCTTTTGAAATTTGTCCCAATTCCTAGATGGGGTGATGGGAGGATGAAGATTCATAACGTGGCTGGTTCTAGTATTGACACTATTTTCATCATAAGGACTATTCATTCTCCCTATGTTGATGTTTGCTTGAGACATAGTTGCACCCAGTATTGTGGAAGTAGTACCTTCATGCCTTGATTCTGCCTATTCTGAGATGTCTTGTTCAGTAAACATGCTCTGACAAATGACCACTGTAGATAACATTGTTTCAATTTTCTACTCTACTAACTCTCGATTATACTATTCTATCTGACTTGCTTCCTTAAGTGGATAATGTTCAATATTTTTATTCATGATGTCCTTAGTCTGAATTTGGGATATATTTGATCCTGATGTTGACAACTCAATAAATTTCTCTTTTTGTGTAATAATGTCAGGAGTAAATGAATCTTGTTCTGAGTGAAGATCATCTATGTTTCCATCCACATAAAGCATCTCATAGTTAGATGGAGGAGTATGTGCTATATGGATATGATCATCGTGCATAGATAGGAGAGTGTCCATTAGATTATTGTAGTATCTTGAAGATACAAATTCTTGATCTTGAATGATTTCGGAGTTGCTTTCGTCATGTTTTGGATCGAGTTCTTCACATGGGTTAATTTCAAAGGATGGATTGCTTATAAAGGGTTCTTGGATGTTGCCATTAGGAATGGGAAGCAGCTCAATATCTTCTTGATCTTTGAGTGGAATTAGATCAAGTGTTGATTTCAGAGTTCCTTCAGTATCTATAACCATGAGGTCAAACGAGATCAACATGTCTTGGAAAGAACCATTTCTAAACCTTAGTGGAAGATTTTGATCTTGCTTTGGAATAAATTCTTGAGATATCTCCTCTAACTCATTAGGTGATGTAGAGACATTTTCGTCATGATCATTGGTCGATGGATCATGCATTATGTCAATAGGATCAAATAATCCTAACACTCCTTGAAAGAGATCACTAAAAAGTGGCTCTTGATGTATGGTGAGTTGATCATTGGATGGGGTAGAAACATCCTCAATGTGCTCCTTAATTGAGAGATTTTGAACATTGTTTTCAACACTTATGGTGGAGAGATCGTGAATGTATTCAACCATAGGGTCAAGTGATGTTGACATTTCTTGAATTAGATCATTGTCGAGTATTGTTGGTGGATTTTGATCATGATTGAAAAGTGACTCTTGACCTATGTTGATTTGATCTTTGGACAAGATAGAAACATCTTCAATGTGCTCTTTGATGGATAGATCTTGATCATTGCTTTCAACAATTGTGGTGGGGAGATTTCCAATGTCTTCAACCATAGAGTCAAGTGATGTTGATACTTCTTGAATTGGACCATTGTTGGGTATTGTTGGTGGATTTTGATCATGATTGAAAAGTGACTCCTGACATATGTTGATTTGATTATTGGATGAAGTAGACATAGCTTCAAGGTGCTCAATGACGGATTGATCTTGATCTTTGTTCTCAACAATTGTCATTTTTTTGTGCTTGTGCTTGTGTTTGTTGGGTAGCTTGAGAGGCTTGGGTAGCTTGAGAGGCTTGTTGCACTTGTTGAGCTTGTCTTGCTTGTTGTGTGGCTAGATATTGTTGGATGGCCTTTTGGTAGGTCTGGTGAGCTTTTAGCACAATGTTATTTTGTCTTGTTGCATTCAGTTTTAGTGGTAGTGGTGGTGGATTCAAAATTGTGTTGAATGTAGTGACAAGTGGTTGAGATACACTTGGAGCGATTATGGTAGTGAGGGATTGAGATATGATGGGTGTGATAGGGGTGGTTGGAGTGATGAGATGATAGGAATGGTTGGAATGACCAAGGTAATAGGTCCTTGGGAGACCATATTTTGATTTATCAGGATTGATGTTGTCATTTGATTAGATACCATCTGTTGGTGTGATGTCAATGGTATATTCAAAGGATTTGATGTGATGGCTTGATTGGTGTTAGGTGGATTGATTTGGATGGAGTGATTGGTGATAGATAAAGGGGGAAGCTCTAAACCAAGGAATGATGTTGATATGGGTAATGGTGGTGGAGATGTCTCTTGACATAATGACTGAACTATTTTGGCAAGTGTAGAAATTTGATCTTGCCAAATTTGATCTTGATTTCGATCTTGACTCCCTTGATATAGTTGATTTGGTTTTTTTTCAATCAAATTTGGGATGCATACTTGTGTTTTTTGAAAGGGATCATGGATAAATTGATTTTGGACAATGTTTTGATTTGAGATGATGTTCAGATTTGGAGTGATGTTCAGATTTGGCATGATAGGTTGAATTTGAAGATTGTTGTGATTGGGAATCACATTGCGTTGATTTAGGTAACTTTGATTTTGCATGGTGTCACCTTGTCTTGGGCTCATTAACATCTTGTTTGGACTTTGAAAAACATTTGTATGATTTGCAAACATATTTATCCCAAATTTTTCTAGATTCATGTTTGGAAGACTTGTACTTGGTACATTCTCATTTGGCATGTAAGGATTTGGTGGGATGACATTGTTCGTTTGACGGATCATGTATTGATTGTTCGGTTGACAGACTTGTAGGTTTGGATTTAGATCTACCATCGGGAAATGTGTTCCAATATTTGATTTGGGAATACTCACACTTGTTGTGCCATTGACATTTGTAGAAGGTAATGATCCCATGTATAGTTTGTATAAGTGTGAGTTGCGATAATCAATCGGCATTGTAAGGCTTTGAAAGTTCAATTGATTTGGGTTACTCATGATGTATGGATCAAGTTTGTATTCCATGTTCCTCTTGTGTTTTGACCTTATTGCAAAAGTGACCTCTAAGGTTCTTAGGACAAATGACAAGGTGAAGGATGAAAAGGGAAAATGATATGAGTGTTGAACATTTAGGGACTTTGGATCAATGCTAGACTTAGGGTTTGATTTTGGTCGGTTTGATTTGGATAATGAACTTGTAAACCCTAAGATGTTAGATGTGATCTTAGGATGAATTTGTTCAAAGGATTTCTGATTTAATTAAATGTATGAGAAAGGATGCATTCCCACACACCTAACTAAACAAAGTGATTTTTGATTTTGATGATTTACCCAAGTCTAGAATGATGTTTCCAAAGCTCTAAAGTTGTTTGTGGGATGAAGATGATAAATGTTTGGGATGGATGAAGCATTTCATTTGATCCTAAATGAACCTAAGGACTTGTTTACTAGGCCAAGATAGTGAAGAACATGCCTTTCTCTAAGAGTAATTCAAAATCAAAAGATCAATGTTTGCATTAAAACCATACGACCAAAAGATGCTAAGCACATATCTGGGGTCCAATTGATTTAATCTTTTCTTAATGGATTCTTTTTATCACAAACGCACTCTTGGTTAGATTCTGAATCTAGATGTCTAATGTCTCAACTTTCCCCTTATCCTGCAAAGTGTATTATGCGGAAACCAAGGAAATTTGAGGCAAGAGTTACCTATTGTTGACCTCAGTAGGAGCAAATTGAGATGAAATCCAAATTCTTAGAAGCCTCTAAGGATACGAATCCCAAGGGAAAGCAATAACATGTGATTTTTTTCAAGGATATTCGCTTCTACTAAAGAGTTTGAGATTTTATGCTCATGTTGAGTGTTGGTTCTCCAATGTTTTCAATCAAAGCACTATGTTTTCAAATTGACTCACAAGCAATAACACCCTAGCTCAATTGGTACGTTTTTCTTAGCAGGCTTGCCTCATGCCCTTTGTAGTAGAAGAGACGATTTTACATGCAACCAAGGATAAAATATAAATATATGTTAAGAATGAAGTCTTAACCTCTATATTTCAACCAAGATCGGACATGGCAAGTAACTTCTTGGAATCTAAGTTCCAATGTACCACTTTGATAAACTCGTTGGATGGATTGGTTGGCTGCTACAAACAAGGTTCTTAATGACAGGACATCGGGGACATGGCACCTTGCGAGCATCCAGCAAGCCACTAAAGGATTTAATCAATCCTATTAGAGGATCTTATACATTTTATGGTAGTACCCCTTTCTAAAAGACACTGTACAACTAAGGCCTACATACCATGAGGACTGGACAATTTAGTCTTATTCATTTGTATACCGTCCCAAATGAAAAACTGGTTGGAGTCACCTTCGAGTTCTCCTTTTGGATGTGTCTCTTAGGCAGGCCCCTCTAAAGGTAAACAATAGCGAGCAAGCATATCCATAGTTCAATTGACCTTCATTTAGAAACAAAGGGAGAACACACGAGATATACCTAACTCACACTCGCAAAGTGTTTTGTTCAATTTTAAACCCAAATTGAAGTGTGTATGGGCAATTATTTATGCAACTTAATGTCACCAAAAGCCTTCTGATTCTCAAGATCACCGTGAGGCAGGAGAGAAGTGCATATGTCTTTTGATGATATTACTTTGTGTAAATAATTACAAAACAATAAAGTCACACATTCATTTTATCCTTCAAAGCAATGATTTGATTTGTTTTAAAGCACCAATATCAAGTGTGAATTTTCTTGTTCAATTTTAGCCCAAATTGAAATCTAGTAGGTGTCTAAGTTTCAATTTTAACCCTTTGCAACAAAAAATTGGAGTATTATTTTTAAACCCAAATAAAAATTTGGCTCCTAAGAACAAAAAGATAATGATTTCTTGAAGAAGTGTTTAAACAAAACACTTGAGTGTTTAAAAACACTTTGATCTTTTAAAAATATCTTCCTCATGCTTCATTTTTCATTTCTTTTTTCTCCTTCGCTTTCACGTTGTACCTTTGACACCTCATTTTCCTTCTTCACTTTCCTCATTTTCGTTTCACTTTTTTTGTACCTCTTTTGCTTTCCTTCTTTGCTTTACCTTTGTTTTGCTTTCGCTTCCCTTGCTTTCCTCATTTTTTTGTTGTACCTATAAGATAAAAAGATAATCATGTGATGATTAAGTTACTTAATTTGTCTTTAAACATTAACTCCAAACAATAAAGCAATTTCCAACAAGATGATTAATGTTTTTTGAACAATAATAATAGATGAAAGATCAGTAAGTGAACTCTGCACTTATTAATTCTAAGTGTATGATTCTGCAACCCTAAAGGAAAATGTTAGCTCATGCATTTATGAACAAAGCCTAATGAACAAAACAACATAGTTTTTAAATGCATTAGCCATATACCCATGGATCTTGTGTCCTTCACCCAAGAAAAATATCCCTAATGTTTTTGGATTGATAGTCAATGCTTTGCCAAAACCGTGGACAATTATTAATTAATCAAAAGATATCCACGCTGGTTTTTGTATTTATAACCGATTGGTAGCATAAACATGACAGTCAAGACCCAATCAAGCAGTTTTAGAAATAATGAATGCGATTTTTTTATTTTATTTTATTCAAATATTTCCTAACCCTCCATTTTTTTTATCAGTAAAAGAACAAAAGGTAGATATTCCCTATTCACATTTAGCAGGAAATGGACATAGTGTTTCCTAAGAAGCTGCGAGTGGTAGAGTGGAGAAACCATCCTCCACTTGGTGAGCTCAGGTGGTAGTTATACTACATGCTCGAAATGCCAAGGAGATCAAAACGTAGCTTGGTAAGCCTTATCATTCATTTACCGATCATCACTGTTATTTTCTACAGTCAGCATATAGCGCAAGAATAGGAAAACCTAGTGAGTTGGAAACCTTTGGAAGGCTGCGGGAAGGAGCATAACAACCCTTTGCTGAGAGTCTTCGATAGACTGCGTTGACAAGAATAAATTGACATCTCCTAGGTAAGAATCAAAGTTTGGAAAGACTTATATTACGCTAACTATGAGCAATAATAAATCACCATCCTTCACTAGATCTTGAAAAGTTTCAAGTGGATGCATTTCTCTGATCACCTAGATATGTTTCCATTAAATGCTATTTAGAAGAGTACACTTCCCAACAGATAGCTATCCTCATAGCCATGATAGCATACAAAACACTCGTACTCCCTGCTGCCAGGTAAGAGTTAAGTGAAATGGGCAGCGACAGTCAAGCTATGATGAAGATCCATCTACCAAATCCACCGCCCATATCAATCTTCACTTTGGTGGTAACTTCTCAATCTTATTAGACAGGGGATATCAATCTTTATCAATATTTGCAGATAGAACATTTAATGCCTATTTACGTCCACCCACATATTATATCATTTCTACGCTATACTCTTATATGATTTCTACTCTTTCTTATAATAGTACCACCCATTAGTCGCTTGTAGTCAATAACTTAAAAATCTAAGTCTTTTGACCCGTGCTAGTGTCCTCCCTACACGCAAAACATAGACTTGGGACAGAACCTGAAAAATCTATCAAAGCATATTGAATGAAAGGTTTTGTCGACTACTATAGGCATATGAACAATTGATAGTATGTGGAAAATGAGGTGGAAGTCTCATAAATCTCTACTATAGGATATGGCCAACTCAATATTCCTTCATACATCCCTCAGATGATAAAGATAGTTGCCGATATTCATGCAAAAGAGGGGAATGCGAACTGCTTAACGAAATTCCCTAAGCGTGGTCTTATAGAAAATGCAACTGGCAAGGCGCAAAGCTAGAAGTAACAACTCCAAATCTTATAAACAAAGATAGCAAATAGAAAAAAAATCTTCCCTATGGTTAGAAATGACCTGGTAAATATACATGCAGTGTGTGGAAGCATAGACTAGGTGCATAAACTGTTTGACAAAAAAAATCTCAAAGAAATGTAGTTTCAGGGAATGCCTTGATTGCCTTAATGGATGTGAGAAACTTTTGTCAAAATGTTATTTGGTAGGTGAAACACTGAATTCCACAACTTTTGAATAGCATCTTCGCTATGCTAAAAGGAACGTAGCTTTGTGAAAGGACATCCATAAAAAGAAAATAACACGTAGATGATTTTTTTTTAGATATCTATGATAAAATAATAAGAAGAGTTGGTATTAACTAGAAAGAGCCCGCCTCAAGAGCGGATGACTTTCTATTAGAAATCAATGTGTGCTAATCACTGTAGAAACAATAGCTATGAAAAGATAAAATAGAATCTAATGCTTTTAAAGACAAGTTCTGCATGAGACTATAAATGAAGTACTCTAAAAAAATGCAAATAGTAAGACAAAATCAAACATCAACATGTTTAGAGAATATAAACTTCTTTTCAATTCACCAAGATGGTGTGTAACTGCCTTAAGAGATAGAGAGCTCCGATAAAAAGGATGTCATCATAAATGAACACCTTCTTCTTCAATATTATACTCATTGTCCACAAACAGAAACATTGTTTCCCTCCTTCTACCACCATTATGTGGATGCTAAATCTGCAAATGGCTAATATTTAAACATACATCATTAGCAATAAATAAAATATTCGCATCCATATGAAATAAATCAACATGCTTCATGATGCAATCAAAACAACAAAAGATTAGATAAACTAGTTGAAAGCATACAACAAAACATGAAGTAAATAGTATCTCATATTGGATTAGTGCTTCTATGGAAAGAATCCCTTTCCCAATCCTTGCTTAAGCTCCATGATATGAAAATGATATGTTGATGATCAAGATGATGGATAGGCAAAATCAGTTCTCTGAAGAGAGCGACTTTACATAGGATTTGTGGATGATTTGTGGAGGATTTGATCGAGAATGAAGCCTTTCATTTATAGATTACTCTGATGAGAGAATGGCCAAATGGATGAATGTGGGACAAAGATTGGACCAATGAGATGAGGCCACTTTTCAACTTGTGAGTGGTTGAGGAGTGTGCAAGATTTGGGAAATGTGCCCAAGAGGGGGAAATTCAAATTTGAATTTGTGATATAAATGCTAAGTTTGACTTGTGCAAGGGACTTGTAAGAGCCATGTAAGAGCTCATAAATGACTTGTTGGATGTACATTTCCACTTGTTTTTTAATTCAAACTTGAGGGAATATTCCTCAAAGATGCCATGTTGATGGAAAATGTTGGATTTAATAAATCAATAAATTGATTTATTTGTGCAAGTGGCAAAATCTAGACAATGTGATGGGTAGTTAGGTTAGGCTAATTAGGATTATATTAGCTTAATGATGATTAGATGATTTTGACCAATTTGACACAAATTTGGATTTATTTAAATCAAAGAGGGATGGAATATGCATTTGGGGATTTAATTAAATAAAGTTTGATTTATTTAATTAAAGGATGATGTGAGCCTTTGATTTATTTAAATGAATAACCTTAGGACTAAAGACCCGATTTACCTAGTGAATGGATTTGATGAGCTTGATTAATTTAATGAGTGGGTGAATGCAAACTAAGTGCATAATGATAATTTTGCATGTCTACACAACTTTTAAAAAATATAAAAAACTCGTATGTCTGACCACCTTAACTTGGTCAAAACTTCATGAAATTCAATCTTTATTTTTTTAATCCTATAGTATGCGAAGCATAGAATGTGATGCATGTTTTGGATTCAAAAAATGTGATACCATTTGAAAGTTATAGATGTTTTTCAATCAACCTATCAATCAGGACTTTAGTCATAATTTGAATAGAAAATGAATAATAACTACTTATTAAATTCAAAGTAAAGTTTAATTTATATTCATGGAAAGCTGAGAATCTCCTTTAGAAACCCTTTTCGTTTCATCAGTTTTGGGTAAAAAAAAGTCGTCAGCCACATACCCATCATTTTACCACTTTTTGGCCCATCATGATCCTGCACATACACAAGGACCCTCCTATGAACAAGCTGGTTTCCAATTTGGAGGATTCTCTAAAAGATAATTCTAATGATAATAAAGCTATTGAGGACTCTTATACCTCCCACCTGACCACTGACAGAGAGAATAGACCAAGATTCCCTAGAGACCTCAACCCTGATGACCACTATTTTAAGCTGGATAGGGAATTTCCTAACAATATTATGGCTATAGCTAGAAATGTGGCTGTGGACTACTTCAAAATCATAAAATGGGTTTTATATGAGATTAAGGATCTCAATTTAAAAAATAGGGATCTCACTAGCAAGGTGGATGATTTGGAAGCGAAAGGTATATCACATAATTCTGATGGTGTTTTGTGGACTACAGATGAGAAGAGGACTTTGGTTGAACGTCTTCAAAGAAATATTGAGCTTATGGATAAGATAAAGAAGGATAATGAGAACAAGGTCAAACAGTTGGAAGGGGAAATTGGAAAAATCAGGGATACTATGAAAACTATTATAGAACGTAACCACAAAGTTATTAAACAAAATGATACTATCTTGAGTACTATGGTAGAAAAGATGGATAATATTCAACAAGGATCAATGTTTGAGGACTTGGAAGCTAGGAAGGATAAAGGTAAGGAGTATTTCAGTCCTTTGAAAAGGACTAGAGCAAACCTAAAAAGAAAAGCGGGTTCTTCACCTCAGGAGATCCAGAGCCTTAAGCAAGTTACCCAAGAGATGTGCAACCTTGAAGTTGAGGTTGCTGAAAATTTGAAGTCTTTAGGTTAGTTTTGGTTGTACTGGGTGCTAGCTTTAGGTTGGCCTTTTGTCTGATCTTGGGTCATGACTATTGTCCTTAATGTTTTCTTTGTCACAACTTTCTTTTTGTTGTGTACTCTGTTGATTTATCATTATTTGGTCTATATACTCTATGGTTTTGGGTCCCTGTAAAACCTGTTCTTTCCTTTATCAAAAACAAAAACATATGAAAAAATATCCTTTCCCTAGATATTGATGTTGAGAATCTATATTTCAATAATTAGACTTTTATCCTTTATAGAAAAAGAGTAATGTTGTACGACACAAACATTACTTTTTGAAAATGTTGTTTTCTATTTAAAACTAGTTATTAAAGGAGATGTTGAAATATTCATGATTTATTTCAAATATATATATATATATATATATATATATATATATAAAATCTACTCACAAATTTCCACAAATCACTAGTTTGCATCATCTTAAAATTCTTAATTGTTTAGCTGCTATAGGTCTTCCTTAGACAAAAAGTGAGACACAGTATTGTGATTTCACCCCGAGTTATAAGATTACCATTCATATAAGTTTCAACTATTCACATGTAATATAGATATAATTTTTTATTAGTTGCATACGTCTACACTTGACACCATCAAGTAATAGGGAGGTGGAGGACCGCGACAAGTAGGGTGAACTTTGTGACCCTAAAATTTCATTATAATCATTCTACAAATTTAGTTAATCTTACATTTCAAAATAAAATTTGTGACAAATTTTGGGAACCTAAGGAGATACTTTCTCTTGCACTTCTAGGGTTTTTCACCTAAAAGAAGAGAGATCTAGGTCCCAAAATGCTTATGTAACACTAAAATTAGGGTGAAGTCACAATAGTGGTTTACAATTTGATGGAGGAAGGAAAACTAAGAAAAAATGACCCCATTGCAAAAAATTTGGTTTTAGGGGTTCAAATGAACCTATAAGTTCAACCGAACCAAAGAGTGGTTCAACTGAACTAGGGTTTGAATGAACCTATTTAATTAGTAGCCCACATTTCCTACCTAAAAAACAAAAGGAAAATTCATATTGAGGGGGGTTCAAATGAACCCTGGTTCTAGCGAAACCCCCTTTTCCTTGATTTTTGACCTTGTTCACAAAAAAAACCTATTTTTTATGCTTTGAAGCTCGGGTTGAGGATGAAAATGGAGAAATATTTACAAACCCAACTGGAATTAGTTAGTCCTCAGAACGAGCTATCCAATGAATATAAATTTAATATGTTTTGGTTTTATTATGTACTTGTTTTTTAAGTTTTATTAAACATAGGTTTTTCATTGAAAATGAAGGTCTTTGTTCTGCACATATGGAAAAAGAGTAGATTATCAAAAAAAAAAATTGAAAAATATGAGTGCACTAGATATTGAAGTCCTTGGTTCAACAAAAAAAAATTGAATTTCTATATATACAAAAAAAGTTACGTGTTATACGACCGCACTATGTTTGAATTGTAATTAGTTTGACTTTGAAACTTTATTAAAGAAAAAATATTCAATAAAAAACTATCTAACTAAGTGGAAGCACTAGATATTGGAGTTAAAAATATAAATTCAAAATAATTATAATGTTATCCTTCATGGAAAAAAAGTTGTGTTATACAGTGTGCGTCACTTTTTAAAAATGTTGTTTTTTGAAAAAAACCAATTTTCGTGGGAGATGGAAAAAGAAGTACAATCTGATTCCAAATTTTTTGAAAAAAATAGTTTAATAATATACAGAAAAAATTTGATGAGACTCTAGTTTGCATCATCTTCAAATTCCTCACGGTTTAGCTGCTATAGGTGTTTGAATGTGAAGATTTAGTTAAAAATAATAATTTTAGTGTCTAGTTTGGCAAAAAATTGTAAACCACTATTGTGGGATCACCCATTAGGATGTATGTTATGTGATGTGATGTAAATGAACTTAACTAAATGCAATTGACTGATTAAAATGAAATAAAATGAATGCAAAAGTGTAATTTAAGCTATGTTTGAAAACACATTGTGATATGCAAATAACTATGAAAATGAAGAAATAATGCAAAATAGAAGGTACAGGGGTAAATCTGAGTGCAACTAGATAAAATATGAGTTGTTTGGAATTTTTGGAATGTTGATGAATTTGATTGGTTTTTCACAGTGGGACTCATTCGCCTAGGGTGGCGAATTAGTCCTACTGATGAAAAAGTGTCGGGAACTGATTTCTGACAGTCGAGATTCAAGATCTGACAGAATACAGATTTTCATACTTCAGGTGGGACTCATTCACCAAGGGTGGTGAATCAGTCCACTCCTAGATTTCTGAAAAATTAGACAACTCTACAACACCAGATTTAGGAATGTTTGAATGTTAGGTTGTTGGAGTCAGTTCTACAGGAAACAAACAAAAAACACTCAATAAGTTTGAAATAGTGATATGTTGACTTGAAGAGCCTAGTTGACTTGATTTCCACTTTTCAACACCTTTAAACCCATCAAATTTGCAAAACAAAGACTACAAAGACACATGGAAAGGGGAAAAATGTTGGAGGGTTAGAAAATAGGGGTTTTCCTTGGTCAAACCTCGCTTTGGTAATCAAACCCAATAGAAATAAATGAAAATGAATAGGAAATGTAAACTAAAAACATGCAAATGCTATTAACTCACCAAATCCTTGCTCTTGTAAGTCTGAAGTAATGTTAATGGCTGCTTCAAAGTGCTTCAAGTTGCTTCAATTGATGATGTAAGATGCTTGATTGTAGGAGATTATTTGAATGACTTAGGAGATTGAATACTTGAGTGAGGAGATGTAAAATGAGGTGAAAACACTTATTTATACAATTCTTGTGCCTTACTATCCATTCATACCTCATCACATGCCGACATCAAGTGACTTTTAATAAAATCTCGAAAGGAATTTTGAAATATTTTGAATTTGTGGCCAAGGGGGAATCATTTTCCACCCATGCCGAATGGGTTGCACCTAGGACCTAAAAACAAGTGTCAGAAATAATGTTGTATTTAATGTTATTTGTCGGGATAATATGCAAAGATACACTTAATTAAGAATATGAGGGCATAAAGAGACAAAACAAAGCATGAGAAAGGTTTAAATAAGGAGATGTGTCTAGAAAAGCGTGAAGGCTTGTTACAAGACTTTACAACACTTCAATATAGCATTTGTTGATGTGTAAAAATGTGATTTTTAGGTGAAATGTATTAAATAGAGTCTAGAATAATGTAGAAATTTCTTACAACACTTCACAACACCTTCACAAGACATCATTCTTTGAGTTTTAGTACCTAAATAAGCATGTTCAAGCCATGATACAACACAAAATCAAAGCAACATAGTTTCAACACCATGAAACAAGACCTAAAAGGCCATGAAAATGACAAAGGACCATTTTTCTACAACATATTTAGCCCCCACTTTAGTGAGAGGACAAACTTGCTTCCTCACACTAAAGTGGCCATGAACATTAAGGAGAGGGTTCAAATATAATTACATTAGCAAGATGGAATGCAACAATCAAGAGGGATGATCAAGCCCCTAGGATAAAGATCCCATGGAAAACTAGACATAAGAACAAAGGAACACACAAGTGTTGAAATGAATTGAATGAAGCTTCTATCATCAATCCAACTAGTTGTGAAAAGAGATCTAGGCTAGTTTTTTTTAAAAAGAGAATGTGTACTCACTCTAGGGCCATGGAACTAGTTGTCTGTGGGGTGAGAAAGCCCAAAAATTAAGATACATACACTAGCTGGTATGCACTCACAAACACAAAAGTGTCTATGGGGAAAATTCATGCCGCTAGTTGGGCTTCCCACTCAACCATGCCAAAGTTATACCACTTGATAACTTTAACAAGGCGCCACAAATCCAAATGAAATGTAAATGTCAGTTTAAGTTTCATGTGACAAGCAAAATATGATGGCACCACAGGCATGCAAGTTGTGTTATGCAAGGTGGCCAAAAAAATAAGATGGCTCCACAGGCATGTAAGTTGTGTTATGCAAGGTGGCTGAATGAGAATGCAATAAATTTAAAAGATTGTTCAAAGGAGTCTTGTTCAGTTTATGCAAGGTCATTCACTTAGGGAACATTGTGTCTAATGTCTCCAAGAGAGGACCAATCAAAGAATAACTATATATTCACAACTTAGGGGATGCGGTGTGTTACATCAGACCACAAAGAGGAATGTAATATGCTTAGAAAGATCACACTTATGAAGGACATCACACCCAATTTCATCCACTAAGTGACAAACACATCACGAAAATGACAAGGCTACACTAAGAAGCATGAATGCACAATGAAATAATGGTAATGTATGCTCCCCACTTTATAGGAATTGCTACACATTGTTCTGTGAGAAATTACTTGAAAGTAGGGAAGAAAAGAAAAGGAAAAAAGAAAACAAGACATGAGAGTCAACCTAGAAATCTCTATGCCAAGTCATATGTTTTAAAGGTAGGCTACGTCATGTCAAAGAAAAATGAAAAAAAAAGAAAGGGAGGAAGCTACCCCCCAGAAAAGAAAGAACACCAAACACATAAGGGATCTATGGATTTGGGGTTAGTATGCTCATTGCTACAATGTTTTTAGGAAAGAGCATGGAATTGTTATCATTCCCCAAAGCACATAGAACTAGAAGAATGACACAAAAAGAGCAAAAATAAAGGTCCATTTTGAGTCAACATGGAAGAGACATTGCAGTCTCAACGCTTTGCATCATCCCCAAAAGGGAAACACAAGTGAAATGAAAAGAAAATGAAAAGGAAAGAGCTTTTGGGTCAACATGAAGGAGACATTTTGGTCTCAACGCCTTGTGTCATCCCCAAAAGGAAAACACAATAAAGATAAGAGAAAAAGGAAAAAAATGACCATTTGGGTCAACATGGAAGAGATGTAGGGCATCTCTATGCTTTGCGTCATCCCCAAAAGGAAAACACAAAACAAAAATGAAAGGACAAGGACCATTTGGGTCAACATGGAAGAGACATAGGGCATCTCTACGCTTTGTATCATCCCCAAAAGGAAAACACAAAACAAAAATGAAAGGACAAGGACTGTTTGGGTCAACATGGAAGAGACATAGGGCGTCTCTATGCTTTGTGTCATCCCCAAAAGGAAAACAAAAAACAATGCACGATAAATAGAAAAATAAAGGTACAAATAGAAGAAGTGTACAAGGAGAGAAAACATCAAACGCACAATATGGGCGAACACAATACACACATGAAAAGAGAAAGAAAATAAAGGAAAATTAATGCAAATGTAAGTCAACCATTAACTAAGTTATTGGTTTCTAAATCTTGGATGAACAATCAAAAAAATGAACAGCAAGGTTAAGAGACAAAAACAAATGCATTACAAGGACAAGGCTAATAAAGGCTTGACCCCCACAAAGTGGAAATGCAAGAATGAGCTGAGATGGGTGATGGGCAAGGGTCTTGCAACAGTGAGAATAGTAAACTCTACAACTATAGCATGATAGAGGGGTTTATATTAGTTTAAGGTATGATGGGGAAACAATTGATATTAGTGAAGTGATACTTATTTAGTATGTCTTTCAATGTCCGACATTCTTCAGTTCGATGTCCAAGGATACAATGATATTTGCAATATGGTATATGAGAATCGTTAGAATGAATGACCAACCTATTTGAAGGTGGTAAGAGGATAAGAGCTTTATTTAAAAGCAGTTGAAGTCTCCTTTAACATTCAAGTGGAGGATGTGTAGGAAACTTTATCTTCTTCAATTTGTATGGTCGTTTGCATTTACTACGTTTCTCCTTTTTCATGAATAGGAGGAAGAGGACCCATAGGGATCCTAACATCCTTGTCATTAGAAGGAGAGAATGGTTGTTCACGAGGAAGGAGAATGTTCAAGTTAGGAGGAGGATTCAAGACCATTGTACTAGCATCCCGAATTCTCCTAGGTTGTAGAGGATGTCTGTCAGGATGAGAAGGATCTTGATATCCTAGTCCTATTGTATGTGCTTTAGTCATGTCGGGTTCACCAAAATGTGAATTTTTTTGGGAACCTAAGGAGATACTTGCTCTTGCACTTCTATGGTTTTTCACTTAAAAGAAGAGAGATCTAGGTCCCAAAATGCTTATGTAACACTCAAAGTAGGATGTATGCTATTTAATATGATGTAAATAAACCTAACTAAATAATTGACTAATTAAAATGAACTAAAATGAATGCAAAAGTGCAATTTAAGCTATGTTTGAAAACACATTGTGATATGCAAATAACTATGAAAATGAAGAAATAATGCAAAACAAAAGGTACAAGGGTAAATCTGAGTGCACCTGGATGAAATATGAGTTGTCTAGAATGTCTGCAATGTTGATGAATTTTACTAGTTTTTCACAGTGGGACTCATTCGTGCAAGGTGGTGAATTAGTCCTCCTACTGATGAAAAAGTGTCAGGAACTAATTTTTGATAGTCAGGATCCGAGATCTGACAAAAGACAGATTTTTCAGACTTCAGGTGGGACTCATTCACCAAGGGTGGTGAATTAGTACACTCCTAGATTTCTAGAAAATCAGACAGAAACTCTGCAACACCAAATTTGGGAATGTTTGAATGTCAGGTTGTTGGAGTCAGTTCTGTAGGAAATGGATAGAAAACACTCAATAAGCTTGAAATAGTGATATGTTGACTTGAAGAACCTAGTTGACTTGATTTCCACTTTTCAACACCTTTAAACTTGTCAAATCTGCAAAACAAAGGCTGCAAAGACACATGCAAAGGGGAAAAATGTTGAAGGGTTAGCAAATAGGGGTTTACCTTGGTCAAACCCCGCTTTGATAATCAAACGCAAAAGAAATAAATGAAATGAAAAGGAAATGTAAACTAGCAACATGAAAATTCTATTAACTCACCAAATCCTTGATCTTGTAAGTCTGAAGTAATGTCAATGGCTGCTTCAAAGTGATTCAATAGTTGCTTCAATTGATGATGTAAGATGCTTGATTGTAGGATATTATTTGAATGACTTAGTAGATTGAATATTTGAATGAGGAGATGTAAAATGAGGTGAAAACTACTTATTTATACAATTCTTGTACCTTACTATCCATTCATGGGTATGTGTAGGATCATGACGGGTCAAAAAGTGGCAATATGATGGGTATGTGGCTGACGACCTTTTCTTTACCAAAAATTGATGAAATAAAAAGGGTTTTTAAAGGAGATTCTCAACTTTCCACCAATATAAATTATTCTTTATTTTGAATTGAATAAGTAATTATTATTCATTTTCTATTTGAATTAGGACTAAAGTCCTGATTGATAGGTTGATTGAAAAACATCTATAGCTTTCAAACGGTATCACATTTTTTGAATCCAAAACATGTGTCACATTCTATGCTTCACATACTATAGGAAGAAAAAAAAAATTAATTTCATGAAGTTTTGACTAAGTTAAGGTGGTCAGACATACGATTTTTTATATTTTTTAAAAGTTGTAATAAAAACTTCATAATTAATTATTTACTTGGAAAAAAATTACATAAAAATATGCATTACATCGAGACATGAGTCCTCTACTTATATCTAAAATATTATAAAAAAATATTATCATTTTATTGTGGTTAGGGTGGCCAAATAGACACCTACTTATTTTTTCCCTGAAATTTAAGTATGAAATTTCAAATTTTCACTAAATATATATATATAAAACAAACCTAGTAGTTTAGAAACTACATTCGGGTGGGTGCATGAAGTTGGTCACACTTTTGTGGCCAAATGGATTTTTTTTTTTGAAAAGAGATAACGCGAGCGCATTATAGTGTGAGTGTGTTATAACACGCTCGTGTTATGTGGTTTTAAAAGAAAAAAAAAAGTGAAAACTGTATCATTTTCTATTTACTATTTCTCAGCTCTTCTAGTGGCCAAAAACCCTCACTTTCACGCTCGCGTTCTAGGAGGAAGGATTTCTACGAATTTCATCAACAACATTTGGATTTTATTTGAAAATATGGTGCCATGATGATGAAGAGGTGCGGGAGGTAAGTATTGTTTGCTATTTGTTTTGAATTTCTTAGTTTGAAATTGATTTTGTTTGTTTTAGGTTAGATTTCATTATTTTTTTAAAAAAAATTTGTAGGAAATCCTACAAATCCTCAACAAGAGGAGGAGGAAAATCCTCAACAGAAAAATCCTCAACAACAAAATCAACCTCCCCCACCAATCACTCAATACCCTCCTAGCACTCAAGAAAATTTGAGGAGTGAAATTGAGAACAATAGAAAACAACTTGACGATCTTATCAGTAGGTTGAGTGATCCAAATACTTCAACCACAGAAAGAATGCTTCTAGCAAATTCATTGAAAGAGATGTTAAAAATGTAGATGCAATTACCCAAAAAATATCTGGATGGCAAGATAGGAGGCAGGCAGCCAGGGCATATTATGCAGATAAATTATCATATAAACAAGTAAAAGATTTAAAAATTACTAAAGGTGATTTGTGCTCTCTATTCACTAGCCCTGAAACAAATCAAAATCTTACCCTCAATGCAAAGAGGTTTCATATTCATTGGTGCCACCACCAAGAGATTAGGAACCATTTTTATGATAGATGGTATTTGGTCTTTGAATACCCACTGTGCAATAATTGTGAAGTCCCCCAATATTTTCTTAGGAAAATATACAGTGAGTTTGTATTGAACCAAATCCCAAATTATTTTGATATGAGGGAGTTCTAGGGGAGGTGGGGGGTTAGCTTAGGATAGGCTCGATGCATAGTTGGATCCGGCGTGAAAAGGGAGACGACCTCTTGCTAGGCTGCCTCATGAGCACATTGTGATGCTTGTCATTGCGAAGGAGAGTGTTGAGATAGAGACATTGAAAGAAATCACAATTTTGACCCAGAGTGTCATCCATCACAGTAGATCTATTGTACAGTGCCATTCAAGGTAGTCTTCAGGGGATGGCCTTCGAACCCATGTTTGTCAATCTTGTGGGGTCACTTGTTCGTATGACTCTACCGACACTCAGGAGGGTGCTACACAGGATCCATATGATACTATGCAGCCTGATCCATATGCATCTACGAGGATGGAGAGGACGACTGACATTTTGCATGATGCATATGGCATTAACACACAGGGAAAATTCAACATGTTCATTGAATTTAATTTATTAAATTTTGATTGTGAAATGCAAGATTAACTAATTTAGTTTTATTATTTAAATAAAATTGCAGGGTCACAGTGTTGAGACTAGATACACCAGTCGTCCCCCTACTTATTTTTGCAGTACACCTATCAGTGGGGTATGTAACTAGTAAACAATTATAGATTTATTACATGTTAATAGCATTGTTTTATGAATGGTATTTTAATATGTGATTTTGGATGTTGAACAGGGTAATGTTGGAGGTTTCAAGGAAACACCTCCTAGTGCCAATAGATTTGATCAAACGTTCACGAAGGTAATATAGAATAAAGAGAACTTAACTAATGAATTCTAAATTTAATAGATTTGTGTATTTTATATTCATATTGTTGGTTACGTTGCATTACACATCATTCAAACTCAAAGCATTACTTCAAATTTGATAACTAATAATTAGAAATATATAGTTTAATACTTGTACTCAAAATTTTGTTCATTAGATCTCATACATTATAAGTCATCACGTGGATCACTATTGTAACTTTTTTGTGATTGAATAATTTGTTGTTTTATTTTTAGATGTTGGTGACAGAAGCACCGCCAAATGTTACAAGGGCAATGGACATTGGTGTTTCCTCTGCTATACAGTCCTCGATGGCTCTAATAGGGGAGGTATGAGGAAAATTACTAAATTTTAATTTACATTCGTTGTTATAAATGAACTAGTTCTAGTGAAAAATCAAACCATTATTGATTCGTAGTTTAATTCCTATTTGGATGGTTTATACAGGGCTTGAGCATGCCAAAAAATCAGCGTGCAAATATTTCCATCGAGGAGAGTGATTGTGAGATGGTCGTAAGTGATTATTTTGTTAAATATATCAATTTTTCTAATGTAATTTCCATATATTAATGTCTTTACTTCTTATTGTAACTGTTGTCAATTAGATTTGCACTCTGCTGAATGCAAGATTCAACAATCCACTAAAACATGGAAACCTTCTTCAGATGTGGGTGATCCGAACGAATAAGGAATCTCCAGAGTGAGTTGGTTCTCCGAATGATAAAATTTATTCTTAGTGTTTTTCTGAGGAAAGGGATAGAGAAAGATGACTAGAATGAAAACTATGAATTAAAATGATTTTCAGGACTTGATAATAACTTAATGATGACTCTCGTTTTTCCCACAAACAACTTTCAGAAAAACAACAGTATTTCACAATTCCTCACGAACTCTAAACACATGAATAATTTGCATGAAGATTCAAACCTAAATACAACATGCAACCTATATTTTATGAACTTTTTGTGCCAAAATTGCAATTCTAGGACATAATAAGGATTCTGCAAAACAAAAATCACAATATAACATCGAACTAAAACTGCAAAAGAAACAAAATTGAGGAATAGGAGTGCTGCTTTATTCAACTGAAGAAGTATGCCATAATCTGAAACTGAGTACAAAAAGGTTTACAAGCTCAAAAATGTGTATGAGCAAGAAACTATCTACTGAACTGAGAGAGAAAAAGACTAAGTCTTTTCAAAATATATCTCAAGAAACCCTAATCTGAGCTCACAAAGAATCTCAAGGAAAAAAGCTTCAAACTATCTCAAAAGACTACATAAAAGCATAAAAAAGCATACTGCTTTTATGATCAAACTATAAAGCCTCTAAAAATAGGTTGAATCTGCTTTAAAAGCCAGAAAAACACCTTATCTATCCAAGATGAGACTCAAATCCGACCAAGAGAAAAATTCAATACAATATGTTAAAAATAGCAAGAAATCATAAAACAATTTTTAAAAGATTGCTTTACGATTCTACTTTACATGACTGCATATTTTACAATTTCTCTATTTTTGCAATTAAAGATTGCAAAATCTTTCACAAAAAAAATTACAACCTTATCTCACCCATACAATGCTTGATTTTTCTTCTAAAAAATCATAAAAATATACAAGATAACTCTACTCATTAATATCGCTAATTGATTTCTTCAAAATCAATTCAAAAAAAAAAAGTAGATAATTGATTTCCTTGAGAACACAAAAAGCCTAAGTGATCAAAGATTTACCCCTAGGTCATAAGACATTCACCATCCATACTCTCATTGTTTTCTCTCAAAAACAATAAAATTAAGATATTAAAATCTCCAAATTCTTCTAAGGAACAAGGGTGAGTTATCAATAAAACACAAGCCCTAGAGACTTTAACACAATGACCTAGGCATATGAATTTTTGGCCTTTCAAACATTAGCTTTAGACTTTGATTTCATAATGCAAAGTTAACCCTAATTTTAATTTCCCACATGCTAATGTCAAAGGTGAATATTCAAAGGAAATTATAATGTTGGCTCGAATTAGGGCATGAGACAAAAGAGGTCAACCCCTAAAAAATATTTCATTTTTGCAATCATCATTTGGAAAAAACTTGCTCTGCCTGAGAGAGCACACTGCCACCATGATTGAGCTCAGGCTGTAGCTCATGTGCTTTGAGAAACTTCACTACTGTCTTTAGATAGCTAAATCTTTGATTGGGCAAGCTTGATTTGTTTGTTATTGTAGTTCTTTACTCCATTCAAAGAACAAGAAAAGCCATTAAGGTCGCGGCCTATTCATGCTTGTTTATGATTTCTTTACATTTCCTGTGACTACCTCATGGCCGCTATGCATGAGCTCAGGCCTTTTATCTAAAAGATTTCATGAAAGAGCTTGCTCAAGGATTTTGTTCTTTATTGCACACAAGGTAACATAGCTATTATCATAGTTTTTATAGCCTCACTCTTGAGGCATTTCTCATCTTATAGCCATGACTTTAACACAAAATTTTACACATTTGTGGTGGCTCCTTACTTCCTCTACTTATTATTTCATTACTTTTTTGTTCTTTGTCTCCACTAACCATCTTATATGAGCTCACACTGGATGCTTTACTTGGGGTTTTTGAGACTTTACAAAGCTTTGGCTATGGCTATGAGCATTAGCCTATAGGTTTGAACTGGTAAATCTTACTCAAAGCATTTATTTCATTCTTTAGAACTTAAAGAACTTTTCTTTTATTTAAGAAATCACGGCCATACATAGGCCGCACCATGTATATCTTAGAAAAGCATTTTTTAGATCTTCTGGGCTCGACCCAAAATAGGATCTCATATTTGTGTATATTTGAGGACAAACCCGTTAATGGGTTTCATGAGATTTGAATGAAAACTGTGTTCTCCATTCTGAAGCTTGACCAATCAAAAGAAATTCACATTATTATATTTTCTAAAACAAAACTAGACATGGATATCTGTTATTTTGAAGAAAAACTCAATCATTATGATTTACCTATGTACTCTTTTGTTTCATATAAGATCCTCATATGGGTTATCACTGCAAATTGTATTTTCTATATTTAAAATCAAACCCCAAACGTGGGTATTCAAGAAACAAAATATATTCATTGTGCATTCCATTTATAAGCTCGACCCATGATGGCTGGTGCTCTACTTTGACATTCTGTTGAAAACCCTTGCATGGGTAAGCTGGAAATTGCATTAAATTTGTTTGCTTTGATTTTCATGTTAAAACTAGCACGCTTATCGTTAATATCTTTGTTAAGTAGAAAATCCTTAACCGTTGAATGAGCTACCAACAAATGAATCTTGTTGTTGGACAACAAATGCTTGAATTTCTTTAAACTTCTTACAACATCAAAAACATGCTTCTCAACAAATGAATATTTTACCTTGTAATCATGCAATACTTGGCTGAAAAATATAATAGGCTACTCCAAGCCTTCGTCATTTTGCTGGCATAACATAGCTGAAACTGTATCTACTCCTCCAAAAGCATACACAATAAAGTCTTTGTCAAAGTTTGGATTAATGAGAGTAGGAGTGGCAGCGAGGGCTTCCTTAATCTTCTCAAAGCTCATCTTACCTTCCTTGGTCCAACTGAATGGCATATTATTTTAAGCATAGAAGTGAGAGGTTGTAGCAAAGCTACAATATTTGGTATGAACCTCCTCATGAAATTTATTCTTCCAAGAAAACTCTACAAGCCTTTCTTGTGAGATGGTAATGGCAATTCAAGAATTGTGGAAACTCTTTCAGGATCTATAGAAATACCTTGCTTTGAAACAATGTGTCCAAGCAGTTTTCCCTCATGTACTAAAAATATACACTTCTTCAGATTGAGAGACACTCTAAACTCTCTGCATCTCTAAAAAATTTGCTCCAAATGATCAAGGTGTTCATTAGCATTTCTGGAAAAAATAGTAATATCATCTCAGTATACCAGAACAAACTTGTTCATGAGGCCATGAAAGGCCATATCCATCGCATGCTGAAATGTTGCTCCAGCATTGGATAAGCCGAAAGGCATCTTCTTGTAGGCCATCATGCCCCACTTAGTTGTAAACATTGTTTTGAACTGATCTTCCTGCTTCACCAGGATCTGGTTGTAACCTGAGTAACCATCTAGCAAAGAAAATCTATCAGAACCAAAAACTACTTGTAAAATTTTCTCCATAGAAGGGAGTGGGTAATGGTCTTTCAATAATGCTTTATTTAAATCTCAGAAATCAAAACATAATTTGTTTTCCCCACTTTTCTTCCTCACTGGTACTAAATTTGACACCCAAGAGGTGTGTTTGATAGGAAAAATAATACCACTCTCAACTAGCTTATTCAGTTCAACCTTCATAAAGTGCTCTAATTTGGGATTAAGCAGTCTCTATTTATGCCTTACTGGTTTTGCATCGAGTTCAAGTTCAATGGTATGTTGGGCTAGTTCTGGGTTAAAACCTCTCAAATCCTTGTAATCCCAAGCAAAAACATCACTAAATTTCTGACATAACAGAATAATTGCTTGTTGTTCGTCTTGACTACATACCTTTCCCAGCTTGAGAAGCTTTCCTTTGAATATTTTGATGGCTGCATAATATTCTTCTTTAACAGTCAAGCTTCATTTGTCTTTACACACTTGGTCATCTGAGTTGAACATAGATTCCAAGGTCACCAATCCTTTTGGCAGTTTGTTGGTCTTCAACTACACAATCTGGTCATCATATTGTTGCTGCCATTTTTGTTGGTTTCCATCTGCAAACTTAGCTTTAGCAAATTAGGAAATTTATGATTTGCTCATCGCTATCAGAAACCTACCAGCTCACATTATTGTCAGGTATAGAAGGTCTAACCACTATTTTCACGTATTGACATGCCTCTACTTTATGAATCTGCTTGGGAATATCAAACTCGGCTCCTACGGCAGCGAGCCTGTCAGCATGCTTATTTTGATTACTAGGAATTGACATGATATTAAAAGCATCAAAATTCGCCATTAAATCCCATACACGATGCTTGTATTTCTTAAGCAAATAATTCTTGGCAGCATTTAAATTTCTGACCTGATTTACAATTTATGAATCACCATAAACTTGCAAGCATTTAAAACCTCATTTGCGGGCCCATTCAAGACCATGCACTAACACTTCATACTCAGCTGTATTATTCAAACAGCTGAAAGCAAATCTGCAAGCTGAAAATTATTTATCTCCTTCGGGTGATCTCAACATAGCTCCACCCCCGGCACCAACATTGCTCCTTGAACCATCAAAGTAAAGCTTCCAAAGCTCATTCCATATTTCTTCAGACGAATCTTCCTCTGTACAAAGATTAGGCATATCACAATTAGGCTCTCAAATCATATAGACTCCTAATCCTATCTCATCTATGTGCTGAAACCGATAAAGCTCGTGATCTTCGGCTACCCATTCATCTAGATTGATATTGTCTACATGGGTGCTATAGTCTGAGGTCATGGTTTGCTCCTCCAATGTAGAGGTGGTGTAGAGGTTAGCATTTATAGGATTTGGTGAGTATGGTTCGATATGGTCTTTGGCAAGAGGCTCAGTGGTGCAGGAGCACCCATAGATTGCCTTAGATTGTTTTGAAGGTTATTTTTTGGCATTTGTTCAGGCCAACTTGTCATCTTTCCATGTTCATTTTTGGTTTTTCCTTAGTGGAATTTGTGATTGGGTGTTGATCTCTAATGAAGGTCATGTTGACCATAGATGAGGCATCATTAGGATCTAGTCCAAAATAAGGTTTTGGGTTTTTAGGAATTGCTTTTCAATTTTGCAAATAATGCTCAATTAGAGCTTCATATGGCCAAGAAAAGACCAAGGGAGTATAACTGATTGAGGAACCCTATTTAAGGAATGCCTCGGCATTGGAGAGGGGTTGGAAGCATTTTTTATTGTTTTGAAGTTTGTGAATTGAAGAAAATAGTGTGTTTTGAGTGATCTTTTTCATTTTTACTTTGAAGTGAGCTTTTAATGGTTTAACCATGGCACTGTGTTTTATGTAGGACGTAGTGTAGTGATTTCTCAAACATTGTGTGCCATTTATTAGTCTTCTTTATTCAATTTCAATCACTATTTGTAAATAGTTTGCTTTCACACTGTTGTTGGTCTGACCCAGACAGTTTTGAGAAAATGGAGTATTAGTTCACTTTCCCACAGTACAAATTGTATGGCCCTTTGGGAACAATGACTAGACTCCATGTGTGTATATATGGTAGGATTTAGGGTTTGTGGAAGCATAGGAGCCACTGTGAAATTCTTGCCCTAGGCGGGCCAAGGAAGTGCCTGACTAGGAAGACTTAAGTGCAGAGCACATAATTTGGAGGGGTGAAAAATTCTTGACTAACTTTCTTTTGGAGAAGGCAGATCGGGGTCTTGCCAAGGTCTGGTAATTAGGAGGAAACTCCACCAACTCATTCGGTTGGTAAAAGACTTGATAGTTTGAAGGCAACCAGAAAATGTCTTAAGAAACCCTAGTATTTGCCCATTTTCAAGCTAAGGCTTTGTATGGGCAGTTACGACCCAAGACCTCAAAAATTTGTGAGAAGTGTCCACATGAACTAGGAATGTCAAAGAAAGATTAGGGGTTCTTTGGGAAGATTTAGAGAATCAACCTGTTTTATCAGAGCAAGAGGCCTAATTGGGGCTCCTAGGGCTAGTAGCCTTTTTAAGACCCTAATGAGGGTTTGGTGAAAGTGACCAAAAAATGGAATCAAGTGGACCTTCAAGAACCACAGTAGGGTGGATTGAAGTCTTTGAAGCACCTCCACATTCCTGCAAAGTTTAATTCTTTAATTTGGAGGTTTGTAGCCTTTAGGGTGGATTAAGGGCTAAGGTTAGAGTTGCAAGTTTGCACCAAGATTTGACTTGGTAGAAGGAATTTGTGTTGATAGTTGGGGTTGGCATAGCAAGACCAAGGGATCCTAGTGCTAGAAGGTCCTATAGGTTGAAGTGGTGAAGTGAACACACCCTAGGAGTCTTCCAAGCAAGACCCAGAGCATGAAACAATGATTGTTTCATCCAACTTCCCTATTAGATTTGTATCAGAGCAGCAAAAGATTTGGGATAGAATAATATATGTCAGAGGTTGATTCTAGTGGTTCTACTGACATGGTGACAAATACAGAATTGGCCAAGAAGTTCAAAGAACAAGAGGAAGACAATAGGCTATTGAGGGAAAGAATAGCCCAACTTGAGGAAGTAATGAGTAATGTGTAGTTGGAAGGAAGGGTAGCAAAGAAAGAAAAGGTTGCAGAGGAAGACAAGATCCGTGAACCTGGCCCTGTTTTGCAAGAAGAGCCTTTCTTGAAGGCATTGAAGGCTTTGAATGGAAAAGTACTTGAAGGCATACCACTGTTTAGTGGGAAAATGGAAGCTGATCTGGTCATGGATTGGATAGAGGGAATGGAAAACCATTTTGAATGTGATGGGAGTCATTGAAGCATAGAAGGTAAAGGTGGCCAAATCAAGATTGAGAGGTTCTGCCTTGACATGGTGGAAGTTCCTTCAGATAGAGAGGGAAAAGGAAGGCAAGAAGCCTATTTCTACTTGGAAGGAATGGTTTCCAAAGTGAGAGAAGCATACATGCCTGATGATTATGAAATTCAGTTGCACAAGAAAAGACAGAGCTTGAGACAAAGAGACCAAGATGTGAATTCTTATCCTGAGGAGTTTCAAAAACTTTGCATGACGTCTAATGTTACTGAGGATGAAAGTCTTAAGGTGGCTAAATACCTTAATGGTTTGAAGTGGAACATTCAAGAGGAGATGACTCTTCTTAGTCCCAAGACAGTACACCAATGCTATCAATTGGCTATAAAGATTGAAGAGAGGAGTAAGAGGAAGCAAGAACATGCTTCTAAGAGCAGAGGAAAAGGCAGAGATCAAAGAGGACATAGAGGTGGATACCAAGGTAGAGGTACTGAACAAAGAAACCAAGGAGAGACTAAACTCACAGAGCGTGGAAGTTAGATACCTTCTAGAGGAGGGTATAACAGAGGTAGAGGACCTCAAGGAGGTTCAAATAGAGGAAGAGGAGTAGGCATGAGTAACTCATACTTTGCTAGTATGAAGTGTTACAACTGTGGTCAAGTAGGTCATCCAGCTTATAGGTGCCCAGATAAATCATCTTCATCAAATACTGAGAAGAGAGTGGCATATGCACAAGAGGACACCATGAGTGTCAAGTCACCAGAGGTTAGTCACATAGAATCAGAAATGGGGGAGAATCTAATGTTTAGCAAGGTTCTAATCGGACAACCAGTCAAAGAAGAGCCAAAGCAAAGGAGAGCCTTATTCAAGGAAAGATGCAAAATACTTGGGAAATTATGCAAGGTTATTTTGGATTCAGGTTCAACTGATAACATCATCTCTGAGGAGGTAGTAAAGAAGTTGAAATTAGAGAAAATACCCCACACTAATCCCTACAAGGTGACATGGTTGAACAAAGGATAGAGTGTTCTTGTCAATGAGCAAACAACAGTGGAGTTCTCCATTGGAGGGTACAAGGATAAGTTGATTTTTGATGTGTTACCCATGGATGCATGCCATCTTCTATTGGGCAGACCATGGCAGTATGATAAAGGTGCCATCTATGATGGAAAGGAAAATACTATCTCATTCAAAAAGGATGGAAAGACATTCAAGTTGCAGTCACTGTCAGATGAGAAAGAAGGACAATCAAAGACCCCTAGTGTCTTATTAAGCAGTGGCAAGGAGTTCCTTAACACTCTACATCAAGGAGGTGAAGTATAGGTGGTTATGGTGCAACCGAAGGAAGAAGACAAAGCAAAGAAAACAGTCATACCCAGAGCAGTCTAGAAGTTGCTTGAGAAGTATAAGGACATAGTGAGTGATGGTGCACTAGCAACCTTACCTCCAAAGAGAGCCATTAGCCATCAAATTGACTTCATACCAGGAGCTTCATTGCTAAACAAAGTAGCTTACAAGCTTACACTGGATCATAACCTAGAGGTAGCTAGAAAAGTGCAGGAGTTATTGGATCAAGGATTAATTAGGAAGAGCATCAGCCCATGTGCAGTACCAATGGTCTTAGCATCCAAGAAAGGTGGTAAGTTGAGGTTATGCACTGATTCTAGAGCTATAAATAGAATCACAATCAGGTATAGGTTTCCTATTCCTAGCATTGAGGATTTGATGGATTGTCTTGGAGGAGCTTAGTACTACTCCAAGTTGGATCTCAAAAGTGGATACCACCAGATCAGAATCAAGGATGGAGATGAGTGGAAGACAACCTTTAAGAAAACTGATGGGTTGTATGAGTGGAGAGTTATGCCATTTGGCCTCTCTAATGCCCCTAGCACATTCATGAGGCTCATGAATGAAGTGCTCAAAGACTTTACAGGGATATTTGTGGTGGTATATCTTGATGATATACTCATCTTTAGCAAGACAACATAAGAACATCTAAAGCATGTGGAGTTGGTTCTTAAAAGGTTGTAGGAGGAGAGGTTAGCCATCAACCTAGAAAAGTGTGAGTTCTTCAAACAAGAGCTTGTGTATTTGGGGTTTGTAGAATCCCAAGGATCATTGAAGATGGATCCAAGCAAGGTGGGAGTTATCCTAAACTGGCCTACACCAACCACTGGGACAAAGGTAAGAAGTTTTCATGGATTGGCTCAGTTTTATAGGAAGTTTATAAGAAAATTTAGTGGCATATGTGCACTAGTCCTAGATACAATCAAAGGTGGCTTAAAGACTAAGTTTAAGTGGATTCAAGAAGCTGAGAAAGGTTTTGATAAACTAAAACAAGAAGTGGCAACTCAACCTATTCTTTTATTACCTAGTTTTGACAAGTTGTTTACTGTGGAATGTGATGCTAATGGAATTGTAGTAGGAGGAGTGCTAAGCCAAGAAGGCAGGCCTATAGCTTTCTTTAGTGAAAAGCTTAATGAAGCTAAGAAAAATTATTCTACCTATGACCTAGAACTCTATGCTCTAGTATAGTCACTTAGGAAGTGGAGGCATTATCTCCTACCTAAAGAGTTTGTAGCATTTACTGACAATCAAGCACTTAGCTACATTAACACTCAAGAGAAATTGAGCAATAGACATTTGAAGTGGATGGAGTATCTTCAAGCTTTCACTTTCACCATCAAGCACAAGAAGGGATAGTTGAACAAGGTGGTAGATGCATTAAGTAGAAGATTGTTGACAGTGCAAGAGATACAAGTAAAGAGCATTGGAATAGAGAGTTTCAAGGATCTCTATGGGGAATATGAAGACTTCTCGGAAGCATACAATTTATGTTCTGACTTTGAGAATCACTTTCATAGTCAATACTCAGAGTATACATTACAAAGTGGATTGTTATTCAAGGGAAATCAGTTGTGTGTTCCAAGAGGATCAATGAGAGAGAATCTCATCGAGGAGAAGCACAATGGTAGTCTTAGTGGTCATTTTGGCATCAACAAGACAATGGAACTAGTGCAAAGGCTCTACTATTGGCCCAAGTTTCCAAAGGATGTCAGGAGGTATGTGGAGTAGTGTGTAGTTTGTATGAAATCCAAAGGGGGAGCTAGTACTGTAGGTTTGTATCAACCTCTACCCATTCCCAACAAACCATGGGAGTGTGTTAGCATGGATTTTTTTGTTGGACTCCCTAAGACTAAGATAGGGTTTAATAGTGTCTATGTGGTGGTAGATAGATTCAACAAGATGAGTCACTTTATCCCTTGCAAGACCACACATGATGCTAGCTACATTGCTCACCTTTTCTTCAAGGAAATTGTAAGGATCCATGGATTTCCTTTGAGCATTGTATCGGACAGGGATGTGAAGTTCATGAGTCATTTTTGGAAGACTCTATGGAGAAGATTAGGTGCCAACCTGTCTTTTGGATCAGCTTACCATCCTCAAATCGGTGGGAAAATAGAGGTTGTTAATAGGGTGCTAGGTAACCTTCTAAGATGCCTAACCAAAGAGTGTGGACAGACATGGGACTTGGTCATATCACAGGCTGAGTATGCACACAATGACAGTGTGAACAAGACTACAAGGAAGAGTCCTTTTGAAATAGTGTATGGAATGCACCCAAGAGGTGTGTGTGAGCTTAGGGATCTAGGAGCTATGGACCATAGGAGTGGACATGCAGAGGATTTCTCTCAGACCATGAAGGAGATTCAGGAGCAGGTGAAGAAGACAGTCACTAAGGCTACTCAAAAGTTGAAAGAGAAGGTGGATTTATCTAGAAAGGATCTACAATTTGTAGTAGGAGACTATGTTATGGTCCACCTCAACAAATCTAGGTTGCAAAAGGGGATATCAACCAAATTGTAGATGAAAAGAGTGGGACCATGTAAGGTATTAGCCAAATATGGGAAGAATGCCTACAAGGTGGAATTACCTATAGATTTAGGCATCTCTCCAGTGTTCAATGTAGCTGATCTAATCAGATATAAGGGAAAAGTCACTGACATGGATCAGAATAGCTAGGATATCTTCAAGGATGTGAGCAACATAGCCTTACCTACTCAAGATAAGCTACAAGTAGAGAGAATCTTGGAGTCAAGTGTGAAGAAGTCTACACGGCATAAGGAATACTTGGAACATCTCATCAAATGGAGGGACAAACCAAACTCGGAGGCTACATGGGTGGATGAAGCCCAGCTCAAGAAGCAGGGTATTGATTTATCTTTGATCTCTCCCCACATTCCTTAGTGTTTGTGTAGAGGGGGGAGAATGGTGCAGGAGCACCCATAGATTACATTAGATTGTTTTGAAGGTTATGTTTTGGCATTTTTTCAGGCCAACTTGTCATCTTTCCATGTTAATTTTTGGTTGTACCTTAGTGGCATTTGTGATTGGGTGTTGATCTCTAATGAATGTCATGCTGACCATAGATGAGGCATCATTAGGATCTAGTCCAAAATAAGGTTTTGGGTTTTTAGGAATTGTTTTTCAATTTTGCAAATAATGCTCAATTAGAGCTTCATACAACCAAGAAGAGCCCAAGGGAGCATAACTGATTGAGGAACTGTATTTAAGGAATGCCTTGGCATTGGAGAGGGGTTGGAAGCATTTTGTATTGTTTTGAAGTTTGTGAATTGAAGAAAATAGTGTGTTTTGAGTGATCTTTTTCATTTTTACTTTGAAGTGAGCTTTTAATGGTTTAACCATGGCACTGTGTTTTGTGTAGGAGGTAGTGTAGTGATTTCTCAAACATTGTGTGCCATTTATTAGTCTTCTTTATTCAATTTCAATCATTGTTTGTAAATAGTTTGCTTTCACACTATTGTTGGTCTGACCCAGAAAGTTTTGAGAAAATGGAGTATTAGTTCACTTTCCCACCGTACAAATTGTACGGCCCTTTGGGAATAGTGACTAGACTCCATGTGTGTATATATGGTAGGATTTAGGGTTTGTGGAAGCACAGGAACCACTATGAAAGTCTTTCCCTAAGCGAGCCAAGGAAGTGCCCAGCTAGGAAGACTTAAGTGCAGAGCACATAATTTGCAGGGGTGACAAATTCTTTACTAAATTTCTTTTGGAGAAGGTAGGTGGGGGTCTTTCCAAGGTCTGGTAATTAGGAGGAAACTCCACCAACTCATTTGGCCAGTAAAGACTTGACAGTTTAAGGGCAACCAAAAAATGGCTTAAGAAACCCTAGTATTTGCCCATTTTCAAGCTAAGGCTTTGTACGGGCAGTTAAGACCCAAGACCTCAAAAATTTGTGAGAGGTGTCCACATGAACCAGGAATGTCAAAGAAAGATTAGGGGTTCTTTGGGAATATTTAGAGAATCAACCTGCTTTATCGGAGTAGGATGCCTAATTGGGGCTCCTAGGGCTAGTAGCCTTTTTAAGACCCTAATGAGGGTTTGGTGAAAGCGACCAAAAAATGGAATCAGGTGGACCTTCAAGAACCACAGTAGGATGGATTGAAGTCTTTGAAGCACCTCCACACTCCTTCAAAGTTTAATTCTTTAATTTGGAGGTTTGTAGCCTTTAGGGTGGATTAAGGGCTAAGGTTAGAGTTGCAAGTTTGCACCAAGACTTGACTTGGTAGAAGGAATTTGTGTTGATAGTTGGGGTTGGCATAGCAAGACCAAGGGATCCTAGTGCTAGAAGGTCCTATAGGTTGAAGTGGTGGAGTGAACACACCCTAGGAGTCTTCCAAGCAAGACCCAAATTATGAAATAGTGATTGTTTCATCCAACCTCCCTATCACTCATACTTTATGGTCACTTTCATACCATACCTTGTTCTAAAAAAAAATGAGACCAATCAGAAGACAAAAGCCCACCCAACTTGGTTGTAAAATCCCTTGAAAGACAAATGGAAAAGTGTGGTAGTAAGTAAATGACATGTATGTCTTGATGAATAGAAAAACTTGGGGATGCGTGCAAGGTAAGAGCTAAATTTTTTATAATACCAACAGTTTTAAAAGCAAACCCATCTAATTGAACTACACCTTTCTGAGGATTAGGCTCGTAGACCAGACCTAATATATCCGCTAAACCCTTAGGCATGAACGAACTACTAGCACTAGAATCAACCATATAGTTATGAACAATTTTATCGCCAATATTTAGACTTAAATAGAACAGAGGGGGCTTTACCTCTTTCCTTTTCTATTCATTTTTATCCTCCAGGTCATTAGCAAGCACGACCTTCACAACTCCATGATTAGAATTGTCAAAAATAGACAACTTAGCCAACACACTCTGCAATAAACCTTTCTGCCCTGGAAGTTGTAAAGAATCTAATATCGATATGCTAACAGTGGCTTTCTTGAGATGCTCGACAATATTAAATGAAGAGTTTACCTTCTGCTAGTTTTTTGTGATAGAAGCATCGTTTTGCCTCTGCAAAGGCTGAGAATGCATTTTTGACTATTCCTTGCTAGGTATCTCCTGGCCTCTTTGCAAAATCTACATTTTAGGCTACACGGCAACGTTAACATCTGATGACATAGGCTACTTACTGTCTATAGGCTGCTGCTATGAATTTACAGCTTGTCCTGGATCCATAGTTCTCTTTTTTAACCTGGTATTAGCCGAAATAGGAGAATTTTGCTGACTTTGGCCATTCACGCCACAGAATTCAAAGCTCTGCCAGTTCAGCAAGGCAACTTCCACATTATCTTGTTGTTCTTGATTTTGATATGCAACATTTTCTAAACCAACATAGCTATTTTGAACCATTAAAGCCTGATTTCTCATTCCATTGGTGCATGCTGATTGGTCATGGGGCTGATTGCACGAATAACACCAATCGCAATCTTGAGCAACATTATTTTACGGCACAAGTTCCTTTGATGAATTGGCTGCATCCAGATTGTATGGCTGGAATGGCCTGGGGGTTAAAATTCCTCCTTTGGGTTTGATAATCATTTTGAAAAGTGGGCCTATTTAGTTGGTTTTGCTGATAAGGGGCTTTATAAGGCTTATGTTCTTGGCCAACATACTTTTTAATAGTCACAAGATCATTCCCAAAGGTCTTTAATAGGATTTTAATCTCTTTCATCTCCTGATTTGGGGTTGTGACAACTTCTTGGGTTGTGTTATGATATCCTATCACTGGAACAGCTGAGACAACATCCAAAGGAGGTACAACAGTAGGGATAGGTGGTTGTATTTCTGGAAACAAGGGCATGGGAGGTCTAGGAGCTATGTCTCCAGCTTGGATGAGATAGTTTTCAGTGTTAATGGCTATATTGCAGGCATTAGAGAGTGTAAGCCCACCCATAAACTGAGTCATGACTGCAATTTTAATATTCAAAGCTTTTAAGTAAAATAGAAAAGTGTGTGCTGGTAAAGGCTTTACTATTGCAGGAATCTTGTCCCAGGTTCTCTGAAATTGGTAGTTGAAGTCAGCCAAGTGCTCATGTGGTACCCTTTGAATGGTGCTTAGCTACTCTAATAAAGACAGGTTGTTAGATTTATCAGCAAAATGTTGATATAAACCATTACCTAACGCATCCCATGTCGTGATTGAGTTGGCTGTGAGGCCTCTGAACCATTGTAATGCTTTGCCCTTGAGTGACGCAACCAGTAGCCTTAGCGTGATGTTTTCCTGCATGATATTATGCATTGAGCATAACGTGGCTACATCATGGATGTGCTCAACCGGTGTAGTGAAGTCCTCTCTAGTGAAGTATGGCAGACCTCTAAGAGCTGCAAATGGGATGTCGTCATGTTGAATGATGTTTAATGGGGTACCTCCATTGAAAGGTGTGAACAAATGCTGCCTTGGTGCTGCCATTGGTGGTACTTGTGAGATTGGAACTGGAACTCCTAGTGATAACACCAAGGAACTGAAAACAAGAGGTGTTGACTTCGATCTCATGGGTGCTTCAAAAAGCCTCCTTGTTGTTCTGCCTCTTCTTCGTGATGGGGACAGCTCTCGATACTTGAAGGGTGCAGAACTTGATCTTTTCTGTATCTTTCTCATGCGCAAGCTACACTAGCATTCAAAAAATAGAGTCAGAGTCACCAAGTATATTGTAATGAGCCTCCAGAAGGCTAAAAAAACTGCTGCATACACCAAACAGTAAGCTGAAAATATTAAAATTTCTCTGAAAATGGCTTTTAGAGTCCCACCAGGCGAGCCAAAAATTGTTGTCAATTAGATTTGCACCCTGGTGAATGCAAGATTCAACAATCTACTGAAACATGGAAACCTTCTTCAGATATGGGTGATCTGAACGAATAAGGAATCTATAGAGTGAGCTGGTTCTCCAAATGATAAATTTTATTCGAAGTTTTTTTCTGAGGAAAGGGATAGAGAAAGATGACTGAAATGAAAACTATGACTTAAAATTATTTTCAGGACATGATAATAACTTAATGATGACTCTCATTTTTCCCACAAACAGCTTTCAGAAAAACAACAGTATTTCACAATTCCTCAAGAATACTAAACACATGAATAATTTGCATGAAGATTCAAACCTAAATACAACATGCAACTTGTATTTTTTGAACTTTTTGTGCCAAAATTACAATTCTAGAACATAATAAGGATTCTGCAAAATAGAAATCACAATATAACATTGAACTAAAATTGCAAAAGAAATAGAATTGAGGAATAGGAGTGTTGCTTTATTCAACTAAAGGAGTATGCCATAATTTGAAACTGAGTACAAAAAGGTTTACAAGCTCAAAAATGTGTATGAGCAAGAAACTGTCTACTGAACTGAGAGAGAAAAAGACTAATTCTTTTCAAAATATATCTCAAGAAACCCTAATCTGAGCTCACAAAGAAGCTCAAGGAAAAAAGCTTTAAATTGTCTCAAAAGAGTGCATAAAAGCAAAAAAAAGCATACTGCTTTTATGATCAAACTGTAAAGCCTCTAAAAATACGCTGAATCTTATTTAAAAGCTAGAAAAAAACCTTATCTCTCCAAGATGAGACTCAAATCCAACCAAGAGAAAAAGTCAATACAATCTACTAAAAATAGCAAAAATTCATAAAACAATTTATAAAAAATTGTGTTACGATTCTGCTTTACATGATTGTAGATTTTACAATTTGTCTATTTTTGCAATTAAAGATTTCAAAGTATTTTGCAAAAAAAATTACAACCTTATCTCACCCATACAATGCTTGATTTTTCTTCTAAAAAATCATAAAAATATACAAGAAAACTCTACTCATCAATATCCCTAATTGATTTTTTTACTCGTATTTATGTTGAAGTTGATTTAAATAATCCGTTACTAGATTCTATGGAGATTTTCATGGTATCATCTTCTTGGATCCAACAGCTGGATTATGAGACCCTACCATTTAGATGCAAAATGTGCCATGAATATGGTCATTTACATCGCAGATGTCCCAAAAATAAGTCTTCCCCCTTGGCTGCCCCTGGACCTCCTAGGGAGGACAAGGGGAAGGCTCCTTTGTCTAATGGACCTATAGATAATGAGGGATTTATTCCAGTTAAATCTCGTAACAAAGGCAAAGGTAAGAAGAGAACCTGGATGGATAGACATAATGATGGAACCTTTAATAGGTTTGATGCTCTTGGTGACTTGGTCCAAGAAGAAGGTACTCCAGTTGAGCTCTCTTCTGGGGCTAAAGGTCAGCATGAGGTTCAAGATGAAGATCCAAAGAAGGAGTATCATATTTTATCTTTAGGGGAACAATAGGTTGGACAGATGGCTATAGATTTGCCTCCTCAAGTTTAGGATATTGGAGATTTTTTGGGGTCATAGGGTCCGAAGGGTTTAGTTATGTTGGCTCCTGATCCCCTTGCTCCTAAGGGGACCTTAGATTCTATAAAGGGTAATAAAGCTTCTCCTGTCTTAGGGTTATAGTAGAAATCCTTTAAAAAGGGGCCTTTAGATAAATTGTCAAAGAGTAGTAGGAAGACTGATCAAGAGAAGGTTAAGATTATGGGTGATACTTTGGTTGAGTCTGGGTCTATGAAACCCATTGATTCCCACTTCTCCCACCCCCATAAATTATTTTTTTATCATGGAATGTAAGGGGGTTGAACAACATCCCCAGACAAAAGGTTGTTCATAGATTAATTGAGTCTCAGTCTACTGATGTGGTCTTTATTTAGGAAACTAAGCTTACAATGGATGGTTTGGCTAATTGTGCTTTGCGTATTTGGCCCCAGGGCTCTTGGCAGGGGGTGGGTGCTTTGAACAGTTCGGGGGGGTGGCTTGCTTCTGGAACCCAAGGAAAGTTTCCCCCTTATGGTAGATTTCTAGTCAATCCATTTCTCTGGTTGCCTCTAGTTTTGAGACTGGAGAAAGGTGCCTTTTATCCAATATTTATGCTCCTACTAATTTTTCAGGTAAGTCACATTATGGGCTCATATCAGATTCATCTGGTCCCTAGACCTGTTTTTCCCATGGATTGTGGTTGGGGATTTTAATGTTGTTACTAGTTTGGATGAAAAATGAGGGGGGTTAGCCAGGCTGAACCCATCTTCAAATTTGCTCAGGGATATGATTGGTCCCTTGAATCTCATTGATGTGAAGCCAACCAATGGTGTCTTTACATGGAATAATCAGAGAAGTGGTGTTGAGGCTATCTCAAAAAGGCTTGACAAATTTTTGGTTTCCTGGTATTAGATGAACAGTAGGTGGATCACTAGTGCAAAAATTCTTGATTGGAGGGGCTCTGACCACTGGCCTATTAAGCACTCTATCACCTCATATGGAGTCACCAAAAATATTTCTTTCAAATTTTAGTTGATATGGTTAATAGATTAGTCTATACAAGACCTTATGTTGGATTGGTGGTATGAGGGGATGCCTGCCCATGGGATGGCCATGTTTACTTTTAGTAAGAGGCTTCAGCATGTGAAGTACAGGCTTACGAGATGGAATAAACAATATTTTGGGAACCTGCATGCTCAAAAGATAGCTGCTCAGTCCAAGTTGGATAATATTACTCGTCAGATTCAGGACCAAGGGTTGACCTCTAATCTAAGTAAAGCTGAGTCCTCAGCTCTTAAGGGACTAGAATAGTGGGAGCTTCAGGAGGAGATTTTCTGGAAGCAAAAATCTCATGTTGATTGGCTTTAGGAGGGGGATAGGAACACTGCATTCTTTCATAACTTGGTTAAGGCTCAGAGGCAGGGGAATTTTATCTCCTCTCTTGTCTCGACTGAAGGAGCTCAACTCTCTTCCTGTGAAGAAATTTCTAGGGAAGCTGTCAATTATTTTTCTAATCTTTTTACTAGGGAGGATCTTGTAGCTAGGGTCAAGGAGAGGGCCATCTTGGATTGTATTCCCCACTTGGTCTCTGCTTAGATGAATGGGGCTCTCTTAAGTCCTATCTTGTTACCTGAATTGGAGAAAGTTGTGTTTACTATGAAAAAAAGTAAGGCTCCTGGCCCGGATGGGTTTTTGATTGAGTTTTTTCATGAATTCTGGGAAATAATAAAGTATGATCTCCTAGATGTGGTTCAAGAATCACATAGGAACAAACAAATTCTTTAAGTCTTTGAATTATGCTTTCTTGGCTCTCATACCTAAGAAGGAGGGGGCTAATCGGTTGGTTCAATTTAGGCCTATTGCATTATGTAATGTTGTCTATAAGATCATCACAAAATTGATTGCTGAGAGACTCAAACCACTCCTTGGTACTTTGATCTCTGCTAAGTAGGGTGGTTTTGTTGAAGGAATACAAATTTTGGATGGGGTTGTGATAGTAATGGAGGCTATTCACTCTATGGCTACCTCTAAGGAGAAGGCTATGTTTATTAAACTTGACATGGCTAAAGCTTATGATCGGGTGAGCTGGGAGTTCTTACAGAAAATTCTTTTGGATTTTGGTTTTGATGAGGAGTGGGTGAATTGGGTTCTTAGTTGTGTGACCTCATCCTCCTTCTCTATTCTCATTAATGGGGAACCTTCAGAATTGTTTAGTGCTTCTCGGGGACTTCGGTAAGGGGACCCTGTATCTCCTTATTTATTCATTATCATGGCAGATGGTCTTGGAAGATTTATAAAATCTCAGGTGAGGCAGGGTTTTATCCAAGGTTGGAGTTGGAACAATAATCTTCCTTCCTACTATCATCTTCAGTTTGTGGATGACACTGGGTTGATAGGCACGACTATAATTAGTGAGGCAGTGAATTTCAGGAGAGCTTTATATATCTATTTGAAAGCTTCAAGTCAGAGTATTAATGATGATAAGTCCTCCATTTATTTCTTTAATACTCCTCATCTTATTCAGAGTAGGATTGCTAGGATCCTTAGATTTCAGATTGGTTCCCTTCCTTTGATGTACCTTGGGATTCCTTTGGCCTTGAGATCTCCGTGTAGAGATTACTAGTAGGGGATTTTGGATAAATTCCAAAGTAAGGTTAGTCACTGGACTTACAAATGGTTATCTTATGTTGGGAGAGTGGTTCTCCTAAAGACTGTGGTGCAGTCTCTCCCCATTTATAGGTGTTGTGTTCAGGTCCCCCCTTCCACCTTTGTGAGGGATTTTGATGCTATATCTTGGCAATTCCTTTGGTCTAGCAGCCTCCTATCCTCAAAGTGGAGTTTAGTCAAGTGGGAGTCTATCTACGGGCCAAATCATGCTGGGGACCTTGGTCTTAGGTCAATGGCTCTCGTTGTCACAGCTTTGGCTTCCAAGTTGTACTAGAGGTGGTCTAACAATCAGGATCAGGATTGGGCCAATATTCTTGCCCACAAGTATCTTCCTGGTGCTGATATCCTTGATGTGTTGTGGCTTGCTTTGTTGGGTAAAGGTTCTTGTATTTGGGATACTCTTAAGAAGGGAGCTCAGCTTATTAAGGATGGTCTCTTCTAGATATGTAATAGAGGTTTTGATGCTCTATTTTGGTAGGACTCTTGGGATGGCCACCCTCCCATTCTTTCTAGCTTCCCTCAGCTTCAGCCTCTCTGCCATATTTTTACTAATGTTGGATGGATTAAGGTAGAGCATTTTAAAACTATCAAGCGTATGGGTCAGGTGGAGGTGACTTGCTAGAAGGATCCTCAGGAGTGGCCCGTGGGTGGTTCTGATGAGGATCATGTTGTTCTTACTAAAGATTTGAAGGGTAGGTTCTGCAGCTCCCTTAATGAGAGGGATGCTTTGGCTTGGAGTCCTAACCCAAAAGGTAAATTTACTGTTGCTCAAGGCTATGCTATATTTGACAAGAACTTACATGGTCCAGCTGAGGTTCACTGGTGGAAGAATATTTGGAATAACTTTTCTTGGCCCAAATGTAATTTTTTCTTATGGTTGGTGGCTCTGAAGAAATGCCTCACTTGGGAGAATCTTCGCAAGCAAGGTTTTCAGGGACCTTTTGTTTGCTTCCTTTGTTCGAATAGTGAGGAATGTACCTCCCACTTATTTTTTCTTTTCCCTTTTTCTAAAGAGATATGGCACAGATGGTGGGAGGCTTGGCATCATGGTTGTATTCATGCTACCTCCCTAATTGAATTTTGGGAAATTTTGGGTAGGCCTCCAGCAAAGGCTTCTTTCCTGTAGGTGGCCTGGATGGTTGGGCCTATTTTCATTCTCTGGAACCTTTGGCTGGAGAGGAATCGCAGATTTTTTTGTGGCTCCAAATTAGGAAGTTTTCAATTGTGGAAGACGATACTTAGTAGTCTTCAGGAGACTATTTCTGCTAAGTGTGATATGTCTAAAATTATTGATCCTGGTGATCATACTATTGTGAGGAATTTGAACCTAGGGGATAGTAGACAGGGATGCATTGCTAGAAAAAGACCCCGCCATGTCAAGTAATGGGTTTGTCTGGATGGGAGGTGGACACCTCCCTCGGCTGGGGTCTTGAAGATTAATACAGATGGTTCTTCTCATGGGAACCCTAGACATGCTGGTATTGGGGGTATAGGTAGAGGTAATGATGGTGGTGTAGTTTTTCTCTTCTCTATTTACAAAGGTCAACACTCTAATAATCTAATGGAGACCCTTGCTATTAAGATTGTAGTTGAGAGAGGATGCTCATTAGGCTGGAGGAGGATCATCTGTGAGTCAGATTCTCTAATTTTTGTGGATATGTTGAACAACCAGAGTTTGGAGGATGTTAGTTGGCAATTAGCCTCTTTGGTCAGACAGATTCTAAGTCTATGCAATTCCTTCGATTTTGTCTCCTTTTGTCATATCCCTAGAGAATGGAACAGAGTGGCTAATTGTTTGGTGAAGTGGGCTTTAGAGAACGTGGATGGTTGGGATATTCGTGGAAGGAATGAGTTACCTTCTGATTATCGTGGGACCGTTGAGAGGTTATTATTGGAAGACAGGAATATGTAGTGTTGATGTTGGCCGTTGGCCTTTGATCTGTATTTTGGATTTGATTGAATAAATTTTTACACCTCTTTAAAAAAATATATATATCCATAATTGATTTCTTCAAAATCAATTCAAAAAAACAAAGTAGATAATTGATTTCCTTGACAACACAAAAAGCCTAAGTGATCAAAGATTTACCCCTAGGTCATAAGATATTCACCATCCATACTCTCATTGTTTTCTCTCAAAAACAATAAAATTAAGATATTAAAATATCCAAATTCTTCTAAGGCACAACGGTGAGTTATCAATAAAACAAAATCCCTAAAGACTTTAACACAACAACCTAGGCATATGAATTTTCGGCCTTTCAAACATTAGCTTCAGACTTTGATTTCATAATGCAAAGGTCATCCTAATTCAAATTTCCCACATGCTAATGTCAAAAGTGAATATTCGAAGGCAATTATAATGTTGGCTCAAATTAGGGCATGAGAAAAAAGAGGTAATACTCTAAAAATGATTTCATTTTTGCAATCATCGTTTGGAAAAAAATTGCTCTGCCTAAGAGAGCACGCTACCACCATGATTGAGCTCAGGTTGTAGCTCGCATGCTTTGAGAAACTTCACTACTGTCTTCAGATAGCCGAATCTTTGACTAGGTAAGCAATATTTGTTTGTTATTGTAGTTCTTTACTCCATTGAATGAATAAGAAAAACCATTAAGGTCGTGATCTGTTAATGCTTGTTTCTAATTTCTTTACATTTCCTGTGACTACCTCCTAGCTTCTATGCATGAGCTCGGGCCTTTTATCTGAAAGCTTTCATGAAAGATCTTGCTCGAGGGTTTTGTTCTTTATTGCACACAAGGTAACATAGATATTATCATATTTTTTATAGCCTCACTCTTGAGGCAGTTCTGGTCTTATAGCCACAAATTTAACATAGTCTTTTACACATTTGTGGTGGCTCCTTACTTCTTGTGCTTATTATTTCGTTACTTCTGTGTTCTTTGTCTCCACTGACCATCTTATGCGAGCTCGCACTGGATGCTTTGCTTGGGGTTTTTGATACTTTACAAAGATTTGGCTGCGACTATAAGCATTATCCTACAGGCTTGAACTGGTAAATCTTGCTCAAAGCATTTATTTCATTCTTCAGAACTTAAAGAACTTTTCTTTTATTTAAGAAATCATGGCCATACACAGGCTGCACCATGTATATCTTAGAAAAGCATTTTTTAGAACTTCTAGGCTCGACCCAAAATAGGAATCTCACATTTTTCTATATTTGAGGACAAACTCTTTAATGGGTATCATGAGATTTGAATGAAAACTGCTTTCTCCATTCTGAAGCTTGACCCATCAAAATAAATTCACATTTTTATATTTTCTGAAACAAAACTAGACATGGATATTTGTTATTCTAAAGAAAAACTCAATCATTATGATTTACCTTTGTACTCTTTTGTTTCATATAAAATCCTCATATGAGTTATCACTGCAAATTGTATTTTTTGTATTTAAAATCAAACCCCAAACGTGGGTATTCGGGAAACAAAATATATTCATTTTGCATTCAATTTATAAGCTCGACCCATGATGGCTGGTGCTCTACTTTGACATTCTATTGAAAACCCTTGCATGGGTAAGCTGGAAATTGCATTAAATCTATTTTCTTTGATGTTCATGTTAAAAATAGCTTGACCCCTAAAGACATACTTATTTGTACTTTTGTATTTGTCCTTTTTGTGAAGAAGAGTACCTCTGAATGCGTTATTATTTCCATACTGTTTTCTTTGCACACAAATTTTTTGGATTACTTAACTCTACCATACAACTCTTGCTTTATGTCCTTGCACTTCACATTTGATAATGAGAACAATTAATGAGCTCATTTTTGCTTAGTGGCCACAAGTACCCTAATAGAACAATGGCATCTATATTTTCTAGGCATCTAGGCCATTTTGATGCTGCCTCCTTATTGACTTTCCTTGAAGAAACTCAGGATGATTGATTTTCTTGATTCTATTCCTAGATTTATACAGAAATTTAAATTAAAACACTTTAATTCTAATTACTACATCTTACTTGATTGTTTTAGCTAGCATGACTAACACTTCAAAAACACCTTTCTATTATGTTTGTCATTTCCTTATCATTCTGGAACAATCATTTCACATTGTAATTCTTAATGATGTATTTACTTATCAGCCAAACTGGAACTGACTATTCATTACCATTTGAATGCAATATCTGTCCCTCCATACTCTTCGGCTTCAACCTGGCACTCTTCATGCATTTTTATGCTCCTCTTAATAAACTGTTCTATGAATTTACCCTCTTCTGGGATGAAAATTAAAACAATTTTCCTTCATTAAGGCATAATGTATGCCTATTCATTGTCCTTGTTTGTGAAAAAGAACACTGATGAACTGAACCTTGCATGACATATGATCATGATGAACAAATGTCACTGTAGAGAAAGAATGTGATCCATAGAGCAACATTTGATATAAATGTACTCAATTGAATTAATTGAGCGGATTAAACTCATTGTTCACCTGTAGCTTTTAGAAATAATTTACCTAATTGTTATGAATGCACAGTTGGTTTAATGGTTGATAGATAATTTTGTTTAACTCTTTCAGTTGTATATCATTTCCTTTTCCTGATGAATATGATGATGTAATTACTATCTCTTTATCAGCCCACTTGTGATGAATAAGGGAAGCATTCCGAGCTCTACCCTTGTGGGAGCTTATTTTTCTCCACATGCTTGGTCTTCAAATAATAAACTGCATTGTGATTTTCCCTATACCTGCACAAGGAAACAAACAATGTTAGCATAAAAACAAGATATGATGATCATACTAATGTTTCTCCTTCAACTTATTTCTTTGCATGCTACTTTATTGTTTCAGTGCATGATTAACAGCAAAATGCATTATTTTTGGTGATTCATATAGGTATCTTCATAATCGAAGCCTCTAACATCCCCCTCTTTTCTCTCCTGTAGGTCAACGGAGCTCGAGAAGATGAAGGTGCACCATTCAGTGTCAACCATCAACCAATCAGGCAATGATGATTATGTCGTTACTTATGTGATTTCTTCTTTTGTATCTTCCATAGTGTAGTGTGTTATTAATGATGCACTTTGACAGTCCCATCCACGACTTGTGTGGATATTTGATTTCATCTTATGCTTTTCATTTCAAAAAGAAAATGCATTTCAATGAAATGTTGTATTATCATTTGGATTCTAGCAATCAAATGAAGCTATGTAAATATGAATCACTTTATGAAATGAATGAAAGCATTTAAAATGCTTTGTTGCTTATATGCTCAATTTTGTACGTTATTTAATTATAAAACATTGAATAACACTTATAAAACTTTGTTCTTCTTTTCAAAGCACAACCATCACTTGAAGAATAATGAACAAAGCGCAAACAACACTGAAGCATAATGAAGAAATAAATATAATTTCACCTTAAGATATAACAATGTTTAGCCAACTCCACCAATTGAGCTGTGGCAAAAAATTGGTAACAGTAACAGTTAAAACTTCACCAGGAGCTAAACCCTAGGAGGAGTAGTAGGAGCACTCCTAGAGAATAGCAGAAATAGATGACATACTTATCACCATCGAATCGCCAAGGAAAGGGAAAGAAAATTGTATTTGAACCAGAGCATGGAGAGAAATGAATTTTGAATGCATAGACCTTTGTTGTATGCCTAAATGGAAATTTTGTACATATGTTGTATTGGATACATTTGACATTGTATGCCTATATGGCATTCTCGTAAGCATATATGGATATTTTGTAACTATATTTTATACTTATATCGACATATATTGATGTATGTGTACATGGCTATTTTCTTTTAATACAAATCTGTTTTATCGAGGGTGTCCATATTTGCCTTATAAATTCATGGTTCAATAGATATGAGTTACATGTATTCAAGTCTATACTTTACAACTTACGCACATATACTTTTTGACTTACGTGTGAACATCGAAAAGTGTGAAAATTTATGTGTGTGGAAGTCAAACGTAAGCCAATTTTGCAATTCTCAGTTCTTGCATACTCGATCTTGTGGATTTATTCCTTCCTAGCACATATTGTGAATATTTCTCATTTGGTGCAAAAGACAGATTCCTCATTTTTGAACCACTCATAGCAAAGAGATTCACAATAATACTTTAGCATTGGAACACTACTCCATACTTCTCTTGTCTAGATCATAAATGATTGAAAATACTTAATTTGATGCAATGATAGTCCTGAGATGAGAATTTATATAACCATGCCTATTTTGAAACTTCATATCTAATATTGCATCAATAAGAACTTAAGAAGTGTTGCATAAGAGTGTTAGGTTTGATAGGCCTTCTCTTCCCAAGGGAGGAGAGCCTGCATCTTGAATTTTGAACACAATTTTAAGAAGCAAACATTTTACCTAAAAGCTTCAAACCTAGATGACATATTTGGCTAAGTCTATCTTGAAAATTATCAATGTGTTAAAACTCTAAAGGAGATTCTCCCTGAAAAGAAAACTTTACCCTTTTTCCCAAGGAAAGAAATTGCAACAAGTTGCATGATTTATCTTATCTATTTTTCACAATTCCTGGTCAATCATTCATGGCTCAGGATAGTTCTGTTCCAAGGAAAGGACACCCAAAAAATCACTGAGATTCTTCTACGATTTGCAAGAAAAAGGTTTTGGCTCATTCACAATGTAAATAATTATGTAACATTGTTTTCTTGTTTTCCTTCCACACAGAAAAATGTTCACACTTTTCATATTGATCAATGATCAATAATGGCTGATTGTAAACACTTGAAATTTTTATGTTTGAACTTTAATTTATAATTTTGTATCATGACATTTGAGTATCACTAATATTTTAATATTTGACTATGAAAGTGGTGGTGTATTTTTGCTATGTTATTTGACTATTAATATGGTGGTGTATTTTGAACATAATTATTGCTGCAAATATGTATATATTTATGTTTTTCTATGTTTTTGTATTACCAAACCCAAAACGAACCCAACCCCCAAAAACAAATTTCCCGAACTAGCGAACCGGGTTGTCGAACCCAAAACTAAACCGGTAACTTAGTAAAAAATAGATTTTTTTAGTTTATATTCATAATGTTGATTACATTGCATTGCACATCTTTCAAAATCAAAGCATTGCTTCACATTGCATAACTAATAACTAGATGTTGATAGATGACAAAATTTCAATTACAATATAGCTTTTACAAAGTCAACCTAAGCAGTTATGCAATTACTTCACATTGCATAACTAATAACTAGGAGCAGCTGCCAATTGCATTTGCTTGTCATGGCATTCTATGAGACCACATTTCTTTGAGGCATTTTTCAAACAATTCACTGCCTTGTCTATACTACCACATTTTTATACATGTCTACCAAAGCATTTTGTCAAATAGTTCAAGTGTTGCCTTGTTGCTATGGCTGAAAGCCTAAAAGAAGTGCTTTCGAACAAGCTATGGATGCTTGGAAAAAATCTATCAAAAGCATAATAGTAAGCAATATCATAGACAAGGTAGTGAACTCTTTGAAAAAATGCCTCAAAGAAATGAGGTCTCATGACCTGATGGAATGCCATGACAATCGAAAGCATTTGATTGTCATGGCATTCCATCACCATGAGACCTCAAATGTTTCTTTGAGGGATTTTTTCAAAGAGTTCACTGCCTTGTCTATGCTAACACATTTTTCATACATGTCTATCAAAGCATTTTATCAAACAGTTCATTGCCTTGCTATTATGGCTAAAAGCCTAAAACTGGTGCTTTCGAACAAGCTATGGATGCTTGGAAAAAATCTATCATAGCATAAAAGTAAGCAATAGCATAGACAAGGGAATGAGCTGTTTGAAAAAAATGCCCCAAAGAAATGTGGTCCCATGGTGGTGGAATGCCATGACAAGCAAATTGTTGTGGATTGTCATGGAATTCCATCACCATGAGACCACATTTCTTTGAGGATTTTTTTCAAAAAGTTCGATGCCTTGTCTATGCTACTACATTTATCATACATGTTTACCAAAGAATTTTATCAAACAATTCATTTCCTTGTTGCCATGACAATCCATAGCAATTTTCTTGTCATGGCATTCGTCATGCCATTCCATCACCGTGAAACCACATTTCTTTGAGGCATTTTTTCAAAGAGTTCAATGCCTTGTCTATGCTAACACATTTTTCATACATGCCTATCAAAGCATTTTATCAAACAGTTCATTGCCTTGCTCTTATGGCTAAAAGCCTAAAATAGGTGCTTTCAAACAAGCTATGGATGCTTAGAAAAAATCTATAGCATAATAGTAAGTAATAGCATAGACAAGGGAATGAGCTGTTTGAAAAAAATGTCTCAAAGAAATGTTGTCTCATGGTGGTGGAATTCCATGACAAGCAAATTGTTGTGGATTTTCATGGCATTCCATCACCATGAGACCACATTTCTTTGAGGCATTTTTTCAAATAGTTCGTTGCCTTGTCTATGCTACTATATTTATCATACATGTTTATTTATCAAATAGTTTGCTTCCTTGTTGCTATGGCTAAAAGCCTAAAATAGGTGCTTCCAAACAAGCTATGGATGCTTGGAGAAAATCTATCAAAGCATACTAATAAGCAATAGCATAGAAAAGGTAGCAAAATGTTTGAAAAAAAGCCTCAAAGAAATGTGGTCTCAATGGTGATGGAATGCCATGACAATCCATAGCAATTTGCTTGTCATGGCATTTGTCATGCCATTCCATCACCATGAGACCTCATTTCTTTGAGGCATTTTTTCAAAGAGTTCACTACCTTGACTATGCTAACACATTTTTCATACATTTCTATCAAAGCATTTTATCAAATAGTTCATTTCCTTGCTACTATGGCTAAAATCTTAAAACAGGTGCTTTCAAACAAGCTATGGATGCTTAGAAAAAATCTATCATCTAGCATAATAGTAAGCAATAGCATAGACAAGGAAATGAACTGTTTGAAAAAAATGCCTCAAAGAAATGTGGTCTCATGGTGGTGGAATGCCATGACAAACAAATTGTTGTGGATTGTCATGGCATTCCATCACCATGAGACCACATTTCTTTGAGGCATTTTTCCAAATAGTTCGCTGCCTTGTCTATGCTACTACATTTATCATACATGTTTACCAAAGCATTTTATCAAACAATTCACTTCCTTGTTGCTATGGCTAAAATCCTAAAATAGGTGCTTCCAAACAAGCTATGGATGCTTGGAAAAAATCTATCAAAGCATACTAATATGCAATAGCATAGAAAAGGCAGCAAACTATTTGAAAAAAATCCTGAAAGAAATGTGGTCTCAATGGTATGGAATGTCATGACAATCCATAGCAATTTTCTTGTCATGGAATTCATCATGCCATTCCATCACCATGAAACCACATTTCTTTGAGGCATTTTTTCAAAGAGTTTATTGCCTTGTCTATGCTAACACATTTTTCATACATTTCTATCAAAGCATTTTATCAAACAATTCATTGCCTTGCTGCTATGGCTAAAAGCCTAAAATAGGTGCTTTCAAACAAGCTATGGATGCTTAGAAAAAATATATCATAGCATAATAGTAAGCAATAACATAGACAAGGGAATGAAATGTTTGAAAATAATTCCTCAAAGAAATGTGGTCTCATGGTGGTGGAATGCCATGACAAGCAAATTGTTGTCGATTGTCATGGCATTCCATCACCATGAGACCACATTTCTTTGAACGACCCTCAAACAGTTTGTTGCCTTGTCTATCTACTACATTTATCATACATGTTTACCAAGCATTTTATCAAATAGTTCTTACCTTGTTGCTATGGCTAAAATCCCTAAAATAGGTGCTTTCAAACAAGCTATGGATGCTTAGAAAAATCTATCATAGCATAATATAATAACATAGACAAGCAGGGTGAACTGAACCCTCGAAAGAAATGTGGTCTCATGGTGGTGGAATGCCATTAACAAATTGTTGTCAATTGTCATGGCATTCCATCACCATGAACCCTTCTTTGGGACCCTCAAACAGTTTGTTGCCTTGTCTATACTACATTATCATACATGTTTACCAAAGCATTTTATCAAAGCAGTTCACTTCCCTTGTTTCTATGGTTAAAAGCCTAAAATTGGTGCTTCCAAACAAGCTATGGATGCTTGGAAAAAATCTATCAAGCATACTAATATAATAGCATAGAAAAGGAGCAACCTGCTTGAAAAACAAAAGAAATCGTCTCAATGGTGATGGAATGCCATGACAATCCAAATTTTTCTTTGTCATGGCATTCGTCATGCCATTCCATCACCATGAAACCACATTTCTTTGAGGCATTTTTTCAAAGAGTTCACTGCCTTGTCTATGCTAACACATTTTTCATACATGTCTATCAAAGCATTTTATCAAACATTTCATTGCCGGCTACTATGGCTAAAATCCTAAAAAGGTGCTTTCGAACAAGCTATGGATGCTTGGAAAAAATATATCAAAGCATAATAGTAAGCAACAAGCTATGGTATCATGGTTTTCTTTTCGCGAAAATCAATGTGATTTTATTCACATTCACATGAAAATCAGCGTGAACCAAATTTTGTATTATGGAGCTATATTAAGTTGCCACTCAAAGACCAATGTAACAATGATACAAAATAATGTTTGAGACTACAAGAAGGCATCAAAATGGCTAGTGTACTAAACAAATTCTTATGATTTACGAATAATGTTGATAACTCTACTCAGTTGGCTTCTTTTTTCAAAATCATACAAATTGAACCAGGCTAGCATCAATAGAATTTGTATATCAAAATACCACAATTCAAGTTACATCAGGCCCATATCACTGAGACACAGCCTGAACAATAGGAGGAATGGCCTATTTCAACATACTACACTCAAACCCTTAAGGGATCGATCCAGTTGAACGTAGCTCAGAGCAATTCCACGTGTTTGGGTGCGAAAGAGGACCATGCCTAGTGTAAAGATTCCTAATTAGACACATTGGAACAGTCTGTTTGGTCACACGAGTTACATAACAGAAATTGCACCACCTAGCAACTTTCCACTGCTTGCATTTAACACTTTTTCCATCAACTGAAAACTGGACACCACGGGAAAACCACTCTGAGATAACGAAAACCAAGAGAGGTTATTGTAGAGGGGCCAAATGTAATCCCTTAGGATTAGATGAGAATTTTCTAAGCATCACAGTGTCCGAGTAACCTCATGTTGAAGTTTGCAACCATTTTGCCCTTTAGACCCTTAAGGGATCAATTCGGTTGAACGTAGCTCAGAGAAATTCCGCGTGTTTGGGAGTGAAATAGGATCATGCCTAGTGTAAATATGCCTATTCAGAAGTGTTGGAATAGTCTATTTGGTCACACGAGTTGCAGAATGAAAATTTCACCACCTTGCAACTTTCCACTGCTTGCATTTGACATTTTTTCCATCAACTGAAAACTGGACACCACGGGAAAACCACTCCGAGATAATGAAAACTAAGAGAGGTTATTGTAGAGGGGCCCAAAAAAATCTCATAGGATTAGATGAGAAGTTTCTAAGCATCACGGTGTCCAAGTAACCTCATGCTGAAGTTTGCAGCCATTTTGCCCTTTGGACCCTTAAGGGATCGATCTGGTTGAACGTAGCTCAGAGTGATTCCTTGTGTTTGGGTGTAAAAGAGGACCATTCCTAGTGTAAAAATTCCTATTTAAATGCATTGGAATAGTCCATTTGGTCACATGAGTTGCAGAACAAAAGTTGCACCAATTTTCAACTTTCCACTGCTTCCATTTGACACTTTTTCCATCAACAGAAAACTGGACACTTCGAGAAAACCACTTTGAGATAATGAAAACTTAGAGAGGTTATTGTATAGGGCCCAATACGATCCCATAGGATTAGATGAGAAGTTTCTAAGCATCACGGTGTCCGAGTAACCTCATGCTGAACTTTCCAACCATTTTTCCCTTTGGACCCTTAAGGAATCGATTTGGTTCAACGTAGCTCAGAGTGATTTCGCGTGTTTGGGTGTGAAAGAGGACCATGCCTAGTGTAAAAATGCCTATTCAGATGTGTTGGAACAGTCTATTTGGTCACACAAGCTGCAGAACGAAAGTTACACCAGTTTGCAACTTTCCACTGCTTCCATTTGACATTTTTTCCATCAACTAAAAACTAGACACTACGGGAATACTACTCCGAGATAATGAAAACCGAGAGAGATTATTGTAGAAGGGCCCAACACAATCTCATAGAATTAGATGAGAAGTTTCTAAGCATCATGGTGTCTGAGTAACCTCATGCTGAAGTTTGTAGCCATTTTACCCTTTGGACCCTTAAAGAATTCATCTGGTTGAACGTAGCTCAAAGCGATTCTATGTGTTTGGGTGTGAAAGAGGACCATTCCTAGCATAAAAATGTCTATTTGGATGTGTTGGAATAGTCTATTTGGTCTCACGAGTTGCAAAAAGAAAATTGCACCACCTTGCAACTTTCCACTACTTGCATTTAACACTTTTTTCATCAACTAAAAATTGGACACCATGGGAAAACCACTATGAGATAATGAAAACTAAGAGATGTTATTATAGAGGGGCCCAACGTGATCCCATAGGATTAGAAGAGAATTTTCTAAGAATCACGGTGTCCGAGTAACCTCATGTTGAAGTTTGTAGCCATTTTCCCCTTTGGACCCTTAAGGGATCGATCCGGTTGAATGTAGCTCAGAGTGATTACGTGTGTTTGGGTGTGAAAGAGGACCATGCCTAGCATAAAAAATCCTATTCAGACACATTGGAATAGTCTGTTTGGTCACACGAGTTGGAGAAAGAAAGTTGCACAACTTTGCAACTTTCCACTGCTTGCATTTGACACTTTTTCCATCAACTGAAAACTAGACACCACGGGAAAAACACTCTAAGATAATGAAAACTGAGAGAGGTTATTGTAGAGGGTCCCAATATGATCCCATAGGATTAGACGAGAATTTTCTAAGCGTCACGGTGTCTGAGTAACCTCATGTTGAAGTTTGCATCCATTTTTCCCTTTGGACCCTTAAGGGATCGATCTAGTTGAACATAGCTCGGAGCGATTCTGCGTGTGTGGGAAAATTCTGAAACTTGGTGGAATGGTGGATTTAGGCATCCTCTTCATGTTGCAATTTTTTTCAGAGTGAAAGATGAAGGTTTGCAAAATTTATCTAATGCCCTAGGTCATTTTTTCCCTTGTAAATGTATGAAAATGGTCTTTAGAATGCACTTTGCATAATTTTCTAATAATTTACTACAGTGCTAGGAGTCAATAAAATTGAGTTCTAGTGATGCCCTAGGTTGGGTATGTGAGTTTTCCTAGAGAAAATAAAGGCTATAGGTTGTGTATTGGTGAATTTGTGAAGGGACTGAGTGTAGAAAGGTTTGGAGGGTCTGTGCAGACCTAGGCAAAGATGTTTTGAACTTTGGTTTGAGTTTTTGTGGCCAGTAGAGTGGAGTTATAGAGAAACCCTAAATTTTAGGGTGAAATAGGAGGGTTTGTTGGAGCAGCACCTTAGAAGACCTGTACGAAAGAATTGATCAAAGAATCTATGGTTTTGTAACACAATTTGAGACTATCTAAGAGATCTTCTGGTGGCAAGAAGTTTAAAGAGTACTTTGTGTGTAAAATTGGGCTAATTCTAGTATCCTTTGAGACTGTAGCATACCTTGTTCATCAACTTTAAGTGATAATGTACTCTCAACTTCAAATGTGGTGGGTGGTGTCCAACCATACTCACTTGTGGTAGATGGTGTCCCTCCATATTTGCTTGTGCTTAATGGTGTCCCTTTGTATTCACTTGCGGTAGAGGGTGTGTCTCCAACTACAGTATCTGCATCTCCCCTAGCACGACTCTTTCACATTCGTGCCCTTTGTGTTTCTAATTTCTTTTCTTTTTGATGGTTGAGGTTCCTCTACAACTAGATTGTTTTCATCAATCATTCCCAATTTTTTCTTTTCACGATATTCCCTCATCCATTTTTTCTCTTTATCTCTGAAGTCTTGGAGCTAATCATCTGTTAGTTTTTTCCTTTTAACCGTTCGTTTCTTCGGCATGACAAATAATTTTACCTATGCAAAAAGTGCTAAGTTTTCAAATTAACTAATTGAGTTTCTGAGTTGGGCAACGTAATTTTATGTTAGATTGAGCATGAGCAGGGTATTTTAGGCTTGTTTCAATGGTTGTCAAGTTTTGGAGTGTTTGGCAAGTGCTACTTTCAATAAAACATAGGGTTTTTGGTGCAGGAGCACCAACACCATAATTTCAAAACTTGAATCATTGAATGTTGATCATTTGATCATTTGATCAGTAGGTGTGTCATAGGTAGTTTTAAGTCATTATTTTTATTGAATAAGGTTTAGAAACACCATTTTGAATGTATTTAGGGATTTGGAGGTCAATGGAGTCCAAAATGTAAAAGTTGCTCAATGAGATGGTTCATGTGATGAGTCTAGAAATTTAGGTGTTTTGATTTTCTTCAGGTCAAATAAGGTCTTTGGAGACCATATTTCATGTATTTAGATGTCTTCGGATTGATTTTTCAAAAGTTGCACATGATATTGGAAAAATTGCAAAATTGCAACAAAAGTTGTGAAGAGCAAAATTGTGAAAATATAGGAATTTGAAGGGTCAAAATTTGAATAGATATTTATGCCCACTGGGAAGGAAAAAAGATCATTGTAAAAGATTTTTAAAGACCTTCAAATTCTCATTGGAAATATAATTAAGATTGGTTGGTGAATCATTTTGAAGAATTCATCATTCCATTCTTTTATTTCACTGTTTTCTATATTTTTCCTGTGTTAACAGAATTTCATCACAATTGTACAGACCCACACATTCAGTAAAGGTTCTAACATTCTTTATTTCATGTATTTTTTTGTATTATCTCTTATTTGCATCAATTCTAAGCTTCTAACATTCTATTTTGTAGGAGATTTCTTGATTTTTTTGGGACTGTCTGCTAAAGTCAGAAATACCCCTGTTTTGTGAGCAATATGGATTTTTTGGTCATCCCACCTACTGTGTAGACTTGTACTTCGGTGGGATGACATATATAAATGTATATTGGATTTTTAATAAAGTTAAAAGGAACTGGGAGTCCACAAGATCAAGTTATAGGGATGACCTAGGCTGGGTATGTAGGTTTTGCTAAGTGAAAATGAAGGCTAAAGGTTGTGTATTTGGTGAATTTGTGAAGGGACTGAGTGTAGAAAGGTTTGGAGGGTTTGTGTAGACCTAAGAAAAGGTGTTTTGAACTTTGGTTTGAGATTTTGTGACTGTTAGAGTGTAAATAGAGAGAAACCCTAGGTTTTAGGGTGAAATTTGAGGGTTTGCTAGAACAACACCCTAGAAGACATGTACGGAAGAAATGACCTAAGAATTTGTGGCTTTGTATCACAATTTGAGACTATCCAAGAGATTTTGATGTGGAAATAAGTCTAAAGGGTACTTTGTTTGTAAAATGGGGCTAATTCTAGTAGCCTATTGAGTAGGGTGACTTGAAGTTTCTCTATGTTGTTGCATGAGAATCTCATATGTAAGCTTGGGTCTCTATTTTTGATGTTTTTTAGATGCTATTTGGATGTTGAGATGGTTCTCTTACAATATTCTGTAAAATATAGGTCTTTTTGTTGATTTGGTGAGTTGGGAAGCCATGGTGTTGATTTGATGAAAGTAGTTTCAAAAACTTGAATCTGAGTTGGAACTTCATTCCTTGAGTCTATTTGTGTGTTGCAGGCCTTCCCTTACTATATTAGGAGTATATTCCAATTTTTTAGAGACATGTATGGAAAATTTGGTAGCATAGACAAGGCAATCAGCTAGTTTGTATAACTGTTTGACAAAACAACTCAATGAAAGTTTGGAAGCACACACAAAGAAAGTCAATTGTTAAATTTAACTAAATTCCTCAAAGAGATGTGGTTTAAAAATGTAATAGGAAAGTGTATCGAATTGTGTGATTTAAAATTTCCATTGACAACGTAAGGTTGTAACATGACAAACAAACAATTTGATCAACATGGAATAAGAAAAACAACAAAAATGAAAGCAATCCCATAATAGAATGAAAATGTACAAAGATTTCACATACCTAAAAAAAGAAAAGTTTCAAATGGAGGAGTTCTACCCAATTATGCAGCCTTTGCTTCTTCCTTCCTCAAACTCCTCAAAATTTGACTTCTTCAAAAGCTTGTTCCCCTCAAAATTTCAATTGTATATCAATTATCAGGAATTCAAACTTAATTGATATTATAGCCTGCCTTTCAGCGTGAAAAATATGCTGAAATTTCATACAAAGGTGATGGAAAGATGATGAAAAAGGTGGTGGAATCTAAAAATCACGCATGCACACCTCACTCAATCACCAAAAAGCTACTTTTTGTTTGAGCACATGCAAAACCAGGAGAATATGCAGAGTGTGGGCCAACATCATGAGTATATTGTGTTTTTTTACCTCACATTATAATGAGAGCGCATTATAATGAGAGCACATTATAATGTGAACGCATTATTTAATCCTTAACGAACATATCTCTACTAGTAAATAACGTGCTCGTGTTATGATAAATTTTGTTTTTTAAAGCTTTATATGGTACATTTATAGGGTAGAGGGTTAAGGGTACCAGGGAGAGAGATAGAGGCAGTGAGTGAGAGAGAGAGATACCTGAGAGAGAGAGATACTTGAGAGAGAGAGAGAGAAAGGGAGTCAGATAGAGATAAAGGAGGGAAGGGCCAAGGGTAGAGGGTAGAGGATTTAAGGGTGAAGAATTTATATTTACAATTAAGGGTAGAGGGGAGATAGAGGAGGACCGAGAAGAGACCCAAGAGAGGAGAGGGTAGGAGGGAGAGGCTGAGAGAGAGAGATACCCAATAGAGGAGAGAGGGGTAGGAGGAAGAGGGTTGAGAGAGACCCAACAGGGAGAGCCGGGTAGGAGGGAGAGGGTTGAGAGAGAGAGAGACCCAACAGCGGGAGAGGGGTAGGAGGAGAG